>VZRQ01000587.1:84825-111352 GCA_013397975.1 Machaerirhynchus nigripectus
TGGGAGAGGATGGATGTGGCAGGCCTCATCTCTTCTGGGGAATTTACAGTTCAGAAGGGGTTAATCTTACCCGGAGCCTTGGCTTGCAGCTACAACTTCTCTCTCTGGTGGCCACATGCTCTCTGCTGGGCAGTGGCCAGGAGCTGCTCTCGGCCGAAGCTGTAGAATTCATCTCTGGCTGCCCCGGAGAAGGGAGGGAGAGCATCACGGCCCTCATGGAGCGGTGGGCCTGGCCCCAGCCCCTGCCAGGGCCGCGTGGTCAGGCCCAGCCAGGCCCGGTCCGGCCTGCTGGCCAGAGCCCTGTTCCCAGCCCGAAGGCCGGAAGGAAGAGAGATTTCCCAGGCTCCCACACGGTTTAAATATGTGAATTTCGAGAAGCGCTATTGGTCTAAACAACTGTCCATCAACTCAGGGTCAAACCATGACAGTATGGCAGGTCCTAAGAGTTACTGAGATTATTAAGCTGGAAATAGGTGTTCAGGTGTTGTCTTGGTTTAAAAGGTGTCTGCCAAGGAAGGTGGGAACCTTCCTGGGATGGAAAACACGACCCCCTTCCCTCCGAATTATTATAACTTTGAAATTGCGGGGCTTTCAGGCAAAGATACGGGAAAAGGAACACCAGCTCTGTACTGGTGTGCGCATGGATAACCAGGCAAACAAANGAAACCTCCAGGCTGTGGGAGGAGCTGCAGGGGTCCGGGCAGATGCGGGCTGTTGAGTTAAAGTGTAGCAAAAACCCGGAGTGAGTGGCAGAAAAAAGCGGGGCTGGACAGCGGCTGCCAGGCTCCCACAAGGAGTAGGGAGGCCCTTGCTCCAGAGAGGGAGAGGGCGTCCTGGGTTTCTCCTGAGGCACCCAAGCAGATGGTGAGGATCCCTCTCAGTGAGACTGGGTGTTGAAAAGCCTCTTACGAGCAGAGGTTCCCCCATGGTAAGGAGAAGCAGTGAAGGACAAAACTCTGCAGTGGTAGCGAATCCTCTGGCCAGCAGCAGTCTGGCACTAAAACCACAACCATCTGCCCTCTGATCCCCAAGAGCAAGAGTGTGAGAGAGGGCTGAGCCCCCAGCCAAGTCTCTAGGTATCGCTGCACTTCCCAAGAGAAAAACCCCCCTAGCTACCAAGCTCACTCCCCAGCTCAGAGACTGCAGCCAACTGCACCCCTGCCCCCCTCCTCCCCATCTTGGCCACATCCTTCATCTCTCTTAAGTAATATCATTCTCATCTCTTAGGCAACAAATGGGAGAAAAATTATCTAAGAGAAAGAAAAAAAAGGAAAAATCCTAACCCCCAACAGCTGTGCTGGGCTTGTTGCTAGGTGGCAGTGTTTTAAGTGGTGTTTGTGAGCTCTTATTGTTGGGGCATCAACAGTGTTAGGTCTAAAGAAGTCATCTTGGCTCAAAAGTGTGCAGCAAGCATGCAGAGGAGGTGGCTAGGAGGTGCATATTGTCATTTGTTAGAACTGACACAACATGGCATGGTTTATACAGGCTGTTTTGTGGGGCTATATTTGCTATACCCCAAAAATATTTGTGTTGTTCGGGGTTTTTTTTTTGTTTTCTAGAAGCTTTCTGTGCTTTGGAATCTGCTTCTTCAAAAGGATAGCTTTTTGCTGTCAGTTAATTTCAGCCAAAATTCTTGATGCATATGCAAATTATCTATGAAATTTCCCAGTGCAGCTGTGAAATAGGATTAAACTCTTCTTGTCCTTAACAGGCTGGGGAAGTTAGTCAGGGGAGTCTAGACTGACAGGCAGGGCTTTCACTAACAACATTAAAGTATATAATATTGCAGTACTGTTTTATTTTTCATTTGGAATTTATTCCTTGAAACCTCTTGTTTGAGGCTTCCAAAAATTTACTTAGGAGCAATTATGCATGAAATACTGGTAGTCAGTGAAGGGAGAAGTTGAACTTCAGCACAGTGAAAACAGCCTTTTGTTGTATCCCCTAAACAACAACTTTGCCAGCTGTGTATGAGGATTACATGCTGAATATGTGTGAACATAAATCTTTTGATCAAATGCTACCTAGTATTATGGTAATTCTTTCTTCATTGTGATGCAGAGTGATGTTCTCCTTGTTCTGTGTTAAGAACAGCTCATATTTGTAACACAGCCTAATCTTTGTGACACTTCCGTGAAAAATAAGTGAAAGCAGCGGCTCACCCCCATAGTTATTTAAATGGAAATAGCAAATGTAACAAATAGAAGTAGCAAAATAGAAATTCGTGGGTGTTGGTATTCACAGGTTTCATGGCTTACACACAAAGGCAGAATAATTTTCTGTGAATATTTAAAGTTCCTCCTGTAGATGAAAGGGGCCTTTTCCTTGCTGACTGTATTCCATGGCTCGTTGTGAGTATTGGGCAGTTCATTTGCGAAGAAATAATCAGTAAATAACTCTATGCAGTGTCCTGCAGTATTGGAAGGTTTTGTTTGCAGCAACACCGCTCTTTGGGCTGCCTGCAGTGAATCTTGGCCAGTCTTAGAAAAAACCCTTGTAAAAAGAGGTTTGTTTTAAGCCATACCATGTTATGAGCTAATAACAAAACTGGTCCTTGGCATTGCTATGAGGGGAGCGGGAGCAGGAAGGAGGGGAGAGGAGGTGTGTGAAGGTGGCAGCTGCTGAATTCCCTGCAGCTCTCCAGGTGTACTGGCACAAAGGAGACCCTTCACTGGGAGTCTGCACCGTGGCTTCTGCACCAGAGCCTCCTTCCTTGGCCTCCCAGGCATGATCCAGTTGCTTTTGGGTAATGTACAAACATCAGAATTGTTGGGAGACGCTGAGTGAAGTTCAGGCAGGAGGGGTGGGAGTTGCTTCATGGTAGAGTGTCTAGAAGAGAAGAGAAGAAGTGGGGTGGGAAGAATGGAGGACGAGAAGGGGGAAAAGTCTCTGTGGCATCTTTTGTCATTAAGACACTGAAGGATGCCATGGTGCTTCCCATTTAGGTGACTGTGCGTGCCGGTTTGGGCCAAATTCAGGGAAACGTCCAAAAGGAATGTCTCCTCAGAGGAAGGCAGGTTATGGCTGCCCCTCCCCCACTGGGTTTGGGAAAGAAATATTCCTCGAAGGAATGCGAAAGAGAAAAGAAAAACTATTTATTTAACAAACACACAGGTAAAGAATAATGATGCTGAATAATAAAATCTCTTGCTGTGGAGAGAAGATGTGAAAGATTTTAGAGCCCTTCTGTGGGTGTGGTCTCTCCTCCTAGGAGCTGGGTCGGCGTAGGGGCCTCCCCTCCAGGCCGGTGGAAAGTCCCCTGGTGGGGTTCTGATGTTCTGGTGTTCTGAACAAGTCCAGAAGAGAAGAAAAAAGATACCTAAGTCCCAGAAAAACCACTCTCTGTCTTTCTCTCCGAAGAAACAGAGACAATGAAAAAACTGGCTGAACAGCAGGAAGGGGGCTTCCTCCGCTCTTGTCCCCACAGCAGAAGAACGCAGAGGAGGAGTGACCTTGAAGCACAGACTGCTTTGAAAAGTTCGTGTGGCCTTTTTTTTCTTTCTCTCCCCTCTCTCAGGCTCAGTTTAAAGGCACAGAAAGGCACAGAAATCATGTCAGGGCATGGAGCGATGATAGGTGATACACATCATAAAGTCACCCCAAGACACTATGTTAGGCCATAACTCACCTGGTTGTTGGTATGGGTTTTCCACTGATACCAGTGGAAGATCCCTAGTAGATCTGAATAGTCCTTAAAGATCCCTGTGTCAAAATCAGATATCTAGCCATTGAATTTGACATCAGGGTGTTACCCATGGGTTCATCTTGTCCCGTTGTCCTTAGGAGAAAGCTGTCACTGTGGTTTATACTGGAGTAGCATCAATTTCTTGATTACTAAAGATAGATCTCAGAAAGCGAGTTCCTGAATCTGTGTGGCATGTGAGCTTCAGAGGAGGAAGAGGCAGCTGCTTACAACTGTTCCTGAGTAGACTGCTTCTGGAATTACTTGTATTCTGCAGTCATATGCACTGAATGTGTTAGAAATGCTCCTCACTGGTGATTTTGTGGAGAGCTATTGACACCATGTTGCTGTAAGCTGTAGTATTAGTATATTTTTATTTGTAAATGCATCGTTCTTTTGCATTATCTACTTCTGAAGCCTTCATGCTGATATGAAAATAACTGTTTATTAATAAAGTATTTATAATTTGGTTGGTATAGGATGAAGAAAGAGACAGACTTACTGTTCCATGGAAATTAGAATTTCCCTGAAAATTGATGCTATTGTTGGACAGGAAAAAAGAGCATAGCTTAGATAACAAAGTTTAATTGCTTGTTCCCATTACCCCAGTTGCATATCTTGTCCTGAATGATCTCATGTTTACACATCTGGGCTGTGAAATGTTGGGGTTTTTTAATGTTTCTTTTAAAATTTTGTTTATTTATTTAATCTCTTACGTTTAAACCAGGGAAAGATTTTATTTAAAATTTTCACCATGCATACTTAAATGGGTGAGGAAGTCAACCTGTTCCTCTCTTGAGATTCATTTTGGCCGTGTGTCTTTGCTCCTGGGTTCAGTTAGTGACGCGGCCAACATCCCCAGTCCTGATGGCACGGGGGGAGTTCACCAGCCTCGCCGCAGAGCTGTCAGGCAGGAGGTGGGGCAGTGAGCCGTGGCCGGTTTCCCTAGCGCAGGACACCTGCCCATTGCCTGCTCCCTCCTCCTTTCAGGTGCAGTGCGCAGATCACGACGGTGACGGCTCACACGACTTGATAGGCACTTTGGAAACGACCCTGGCGCAGATGCAGACAGCTGGTGCTGGCTCTCTGGTGAGCTTCCTCAGCCCCTGCTACCTTAGTCCAGAATTCAGGCTTTCAAGCCCCCTTTTTAATATTGACCTCAGACACAGACTTTTAGTTGCTGCCTCCAAACATGCGTGTTTTTGTCTGTGGTTTTGTATTACTAAGCCAACATTTGGAAAGAATAAAAGCTGGTGTGGGAATTACATTTCTTTGTTTTCTTTGGGTTCTGTTACTGTACCGATTTCTAAAAATATCCTTGAGCCTGTTATCTGCTGGCCCTGTTGTCTGCTGAGCTACTTTTCCCAGCAGTTCAGCTTGCTTTGGCCTCTGCTGAGTCAAGTGAAAATAAAAGTGCTTGTTGGTGCTGTAACAGATGAGTCCAGAAGCACAGCTTGTCTCAGATAATGTTTGTGCTAGAGCTGGTCACCCTCCAGAGCACTCTGGTCACCTTGCCAGCTAACAGAGAGCAGCAGTCCTTCCAAGGGGTGCTTGTCTTGGTCATCCAGTCTAGAATAAGCTGAGTCACATGCTGGTGGTGCTGGTTTTGGTTTGTTGTCTGCAGTGAAAACCTGACATCTCATTCTCCTGGAGATGTCCCACCTGAATTGAGGCAGATGTATTTGCACACAAGACCCAGCCCAGGACTACTCCAGTTGCCAGCCAGCTTGATTGGTCATAATCCAAAACTGGGTTCCTGCCTTTTTGCCAGCCCTTGTGAATTCAGAACCAGTGCGAGTGAATCCAAACAGGGAAATACTGCCACTGGGAACCTATGGCCTAGGCTTTTTTGGCCTTCCCACCCCGAGATTTTTGCCTCCTCTGCTCAGTGTTTGTGGTAAAAGCACCCCGTTTGGCTTGTCAGATAGCAGCCAAAGTAGTTGCAGACCTTTTAAAATTAAATTTCTTAATTCTGCTGGGTATTTTGGTAACTCTGAAACTGTGGGATGTGTGACACTGTTTGTTTCAATAATTTGCTCTCCTGTAAAGGGAGATATTTTGGAACTTGCTTCTGTGCTTGCTTTCTGCAGGTGGAATACGAATGCATTCATCCTGAGAAAAAACAAAAGAAAAAGAACTACAAAAACTCCGGCATTATTAGGATAAAATCCTGCAAGGTAGGAAGATTTTTGTTGTTTTTTCTTTTTCTTTTTTTTTTTCCTTTTTCATTTTCTGACTGTAGTGAAATGAGTAGGTGTTACACTGTCTGTCTGTTCCTATAGATTGAGACAGAATATTCATTTCTGGACTATGTGATGGGAGGCTGCCAGATTAACTTCACGGTGAGTTGTTCCCTACTGCTTGTATTGGTAGATGACAGGATAAAAGCAGTGAGGTTGCATTTAGTACTTTTATTGGCATCATGAGTGACTGCAAATGCAGTGTGAATTTGCAGTGAAGTCTGCAAAACCCCAACAATACTGTATTTTTACTTTTTGTGATCAAGTAGCTCTTTAAGGGAGCTAGGGCTTCTTAAACTTCTTTTGAGAAATTGGTTCAGTCTATCGGTGGAAAGGACTGCTACGACCTGTACCCAGGTGGGAAAAGGGTGCAGGCTTGTGTGCCTGTCCCTGTGTAGGGCTGCTCTGTGCCTGGGAGGAGGGGAACTGTGTGGGCCTGAGCTAACCCCCTGTTTCTGGATATAGTTAATTCTTCTCATTTGTTTGAACTGACGTATCAGTGACTTGCTGCCATCATATTGCCTGATCAGGTGGGTGTAGACTTCACTGCCTCCAATGGAGATCCCAAGTCACCAGATTCTCTTCACTACATCAGCCCAGATGGGATAAATGAGTACCTGATTGCCATCTGGAGTGTGGGAAGTGTAGTCCAGGATTATGACACGTATGTAATGATCTTGACTTATCTAATCACCATGTCAGAAATGTGTCACAGCTTGTTCTAGCCCTGCACTGTTTTAATGCCTTTCCTTGGGTGATCCCTTTAGGAGCTGCTACTGTTCCTCTTGCTTCTGTCAGTGCTAGGGAGGGCAATGGCACCTCTTCATAGTTGGGTGTATTTGCTTGGCCTGAGTCCCTTTGTGCTTCAGCTGGGGACTGATCCCTTGTTGCAGATAATGCATTGCAAACATGAATGTCCTATTTGATTCAATGGTAATGGGAACATGTTTGTCTGCTTTGTCCTGTAGCCAGGCTGGGGTTGGTCTGGCTTTTCTCCTGCTACTTTGAAATCTCTTGAGAGTCCTGTGGGGTGCTGTACTGAAAGAAATTACCTAACTCTCAAGTCCAAGCCTGAAACTGTTGGATACCTGGTGGCAGGGCATGGGCAGCTAGATGATGTACCAATTCCTTGTGGCAGGAATTCTGCCTTGGTCTCCAGCTACTTTTGGTGAATAAAACAGAAGAGTGAGTTATTAAAGAAATGCTCTTTCTCATTTTTTGTTGTCCTTTCTTTCCAGGGACAAGCTGTTTCCTGCATTTGGGTTTGGAGCTCAGGTTCCTCCTAGCTGGCAGGTAGGGCCTTCACAATGCTGGGCCCTTGCTCTGTCCGTGTCTGCATTCCCTAACTGTTTGTAATGTCCCATTTCCCAAGGTATCTCATGAGTTTGCTTTGAACTTCAACCTCAGCAACCCTTATTGCCAAGGTAAGGACACCTCTTCATTAATAATGTCACTGAGAGGGGGAGATGTTTGAAGTGCTGTGTTTATTTCATAACTGGTGAAAATCAAATGCAGCACCAAGACATGGGGCAAACAGAGATTTACTCTCACTTTGATGCTGACAAAAGCAGATGTGTGTTGATGGAGATTTCTGTGCAAGCTCCATAAGCTCCAGTGAAGGGGTCTAGATTTAACTGATTGTCAATCTGTACTAAAATTTTTGTTGCATCAGCTTGGTTACTTCTGCTGGGTTACAGGTGGCAGTGGATTCAGCTCAGCCCTGTGCCTGTGCTTAATAAGATTCCTGAGCCACCATCTGCTGAGGCTGTTAAAAACCAGGGTTACTTCACCAGCGATGGGATATATGTGGATATGTTTGACTGCTCTCTTAAAGTTTGTCTTAAAAGCTTGCTTTTTTTCATAGCCATCTTCTTCAGTGGAGGTGCTTTCAGGTTATATTAGGTTTGCATGGCAAGGTTTTGGTAGTGGGGGCTGCAGGGGTGGCTTCTCTGACAAGCTGCTAGAGGCTTCTCCTGTGTCTAATGGAGCTGACACTAGCCAGCTCCGAGGCATACTCACCACTGGCAAAGGCCAAGTCCATTAGAGATGGTGGAGTAACAGATTTAAGAAGAGGGGGAAAAAACCCATGTGGCAGCAATCAGAGGGAAGGAGTGAGAATATGTGAGAGGAGCAATACTGGAGACACCAAGGTTGGTAAAGCAGAAGGAGGAGGAAGTGTTTCAGGCACTCAGGCAGAGATTCCCCTGCAGCCTGTGCTGAAAACCGTGGTGAGACAGATGTGCCCCTGCAGCCCATGGAGGTCCATGGGGGAGCAAATACCCACCACCAGCCCATGAATGCCCCACCCTGGAGCAGTCTGTTCCTGAGGGAACTGCATCTTGTGGGAGGGACCTACATGGACAGCTCATGAAGATCTGCAGCTTGTGGGAAGGACTCACATGGGAGAAGTTCACTGAAGATTGTCTCCTGTGGGAGTGACCCCATGCTGGGGCAGGGGACAAGTGAGGAGAGAATTTTCTCTGAGTGAGGAAGGAGTGGCAGAGAGGATGTGAACTGACCACACCCCCCATTCGCTGTGCCACGGAGGGGAGAGGAGAGAGAGAATTCGGGAGTGAAGCTGAGCCTGAGAAGAGGGGAGGTGAGGGGAAGATGTTTTTAAGATTTAGTTTTTACTTTGCTTCATCCTATTCTGATTTCATTGGCAGCAAATTCAACTGATTTCCCCATGTCAAATGTGGTTTGCTGATGTCAGTGGATGGTGAGCAATCTCCCTGTCCTTATCTTGGCCCATGAGCCTTGTTGGATTTTCTCTCCCCTGTCCAGCTGAAGAGTGGGGTGATAAATGGCTTTGGTGGGCACCTCCTATCCAGCCAGGGTCACCCCACCACACTGCTGTATTTAAGGGCTGCTCCCAATGCTAGGTTATGACCTTTATGGACTAAGATCTCTCTCAGCATGCAGAATTGTTCTTTAACAAGCATTTTCCACTTAGTTTTTCTCTCTGGTCTTAGGCCAACAAAAAGTGGAATTAGAGATTCAGTAGTAAAATCCAAGCATTTCTTCTCAGTTCAGCATTGTCTGCCTCACTGGGATCTGGGTCTGTGGTGTTTTAGGGTCCTTGTACAGCAGTTTTGAGTGGTACCATGCTAAAACCTGATGGGGGACAATGTAAACAGCAGTAGCAAATGAAAGCTACACTGATACAAGCTAGGAATAGGCCAACTTAGATGGATCCACAGAAGAATATGTACCATTTAAAACAGGACTTCAAAAAATTTTGTTTAGTTAACCTGAGAAAAGCTTTTTGCATTAAAAAAACCCTTAGATATTGCTATTTCTGTTACAAAAATGGTTGAATCTTCAATCAGGGATTGTTTTCTTAATTCTGCACAAAGAAAATGAAAAGTTAGTGTTCCCAAGAGCTTGTAACCTTGTCTGATTAGAATATAACCAATTAAACAAGCTAAATTGAAGAATTGTAGAAAGGACAACGTAAACACAGTCTTCAGCATATCTTTGCTAGATTATTTTTCCTGCAACTTCATGGAATCATAGAATGGTTTTGGTATCTTAAAGATCACTTACTTCCAACCCCCTGCCATGGGCAGGAGACCTTTCACTGGGCCAGGTTGCTCAGAGTTCCATCCAGCCTGGCCTTGAACACTTCCACTCTGGGCAACCTGTTCCAGTGTCTCACCACCCTCACAGCAAAGAATTTCCTCCTAATGTCTAATCTAAACCTACTCTCGGTTTGAATCGATTCCTCTTTGTCCTGTCGCTACATGCTCTTGTAAAAAGTCCCTCTCCATCTTTCTTGTGAGCCCCCTTTAGGAACTGGAAGGCTGCAGTTACGTCACCCCTAATCCTCCTCTTTTCCAGGCTGAACAAACCCAGTTCTCTCAGCCTTTCCTCATAAGAGAGGTGCTCTTATCAATCAGGGATCAATCAGGGTTGATCCCTCTGATCAACTTGGTGGCCTCCTCTGCACTGGCTCCAACAGGTCCCTGTCTGTCTGGCGCTGAGGACTCCAGAGCTGGCTGCAGCTCTGCAGGTGGGGCCTCACCTGAGGGGAGTAGAGGGGCAGAATCCCCTCCCTTGACCTGCTGCCCACACTTCTTTTGATGCAGCCCAGGACGTGGTTGGTTTCTGGGTGCCAGCACACACAGCCGGGTGTGTGCAGCCTCTCATCCACCAGCACCCCCAAAATCCTCAGCAGGGCTGCTCTCGATCTGTTCCTGCCCCAGTCTGGATCAATACTGGGACTGATACCCAATCCAGGTGCAGCACCAGCATCTGGCCTTCGGAAACCTCATGACATTCCCATGGGCCACTTCTCAGCTTGTCCAGGTCCCTCTGGCTGGCCCTGTCCTTCAGGTGTGTCATCTGCAAACCTGCTGAGGGTACACTTGTTCCCTTCATGTATTAATGAAGATATTAAATAACCCTGGTCCCAGAGGGACCCCCCTCGTCACTGACGTCCATTGGGACTCTGAGCTGTTGAGCACTACCCTCTGCATGCGACTGTCCAACCCCTTTCTTATCCATCTAACAGTCCACTCATCCAATCCGTCTCTCTCTGATTTAGAGAGGAGAATGTTGTGGGGGTCTGTGTCAAAGGCTTTACAGAAGTCCAGATAAAGGACATGTGTGTCCCCTCCCTTGTCTATTGAGCTGCGCCATCGTGCGAGGCCACTGGGTTGGTCAGGGAGGACTTGCCCTTGATGAAGCCACGCTGGCTGTCCTGAATCACCTCCATGTCGTTAGCAGAGCTTCCAGGAGGGTCTGTTGCATGATATTCCCAGGCACAGGGGTGAGGCTGACAGGCCAGTAGTTCCCAGGGTCCTCCTTTCTACCCTTTTAAAAGGTGGGGATAGTGTTTCCCCTTTTCCAGTCACCTGGGACTTCACCAGACTGCCATGAGTTTTCAAATATGGAGAGTGGCTTGGCAACTCCATCAGCCAATTCCTGCAGGGCTCTGGGATGCATCTCATCAGGTCCCATAGATGTAAGTACATTCAGGTATGTCAGGTGAACACACCTGACCCTCACAGTGGGAGGGACTTTGCTCCCCCAGTCCTCATCCTGCTGTCCATCCACTCAAGAGATGTGGAAAGAGAGTTTGCCGTTGGAGACTAAGGGAAAAAAGCTATTGGGTACCTCAGCCTCCATTGTTACCAGTTCTGCAGCGTTGTTGATTGGGGGCTAACACCTTTGACTTTTCTTATCTGGTTAATGGGCCTGTAGAAGCCCTTCCTTTTAGTCTTTGCCTGCCTTGCTAGGTTCAATTCCAGCTCCACCTTGGCCATCCTTACACAACCAAACTTCATCTCTATACTCTTCCTGGGTGACCTGCCTTAACTTCAACTGTCTATGCATTTGCTTCTTTCCCTTTAGTTTGACCAGCAGTTCCTACTCAGCTCTGCTGGTCTCTTGCCTTCCTTGCCTGATTTCTTGCTCCTGGGATTGCTAGCTCTTGTGTTGTATGGAAGGCTTCCTTAAAAATCTGCCAAGCTCTGTTCTTCTCCCTTGCCCCCAAGGGCAGTTTCCTAGGGGATCCGTCTCACTATCTCCCTGAAGAGCTGGAATTCTGCTTCCCTAACCTTCAGGGGCCTAACTTGACTCTTACCTGACCCATATTCCTCAGGACTTCCAATTCCACCAATGCATGATCACTGCAGTCCAGGCTGCCTCTGATCTTGATGTTCCCAATTAGCTTGCATTGGTGACCAACAGATCCGGTAACGCATCCTCTCTGCCAGGGCTGTTGATTACCTGGGTCAAGAAGTTACCCTGCAGGAGTCTCCTGGATTGCCTACAGCTCACTGTGCTAGTTTCCCAGCAGCTGTCAGGGAGGTGAAGTCCCCCAGCAGGTCAAGAGCCTGCAAGTGCAGTGCCTCATGTAGCTAGAGCAGAAAGGCTTCATCAACAGGCTCCCCTTGGTCAGGCAGCCTGTAGTAGACCCCAAACCATGAAGTTCCCTTTGTTGCCTTGGTCACTGATTTTTACCCACATGGCTGTTCTTCAGAGACAGCTCTTCACACTCAATCCAACTCTTTGCATAGAGGCCAACCCCTCCACCTCTCCTCCTCGCCTGTTCCTTCTTCACAGCCTGTAGCCATCAATAGCTGTACTGAAGTCATGGGATTCCCATGAGTGTCCCACCAAGTTTCAATAGCGGCACAGGGTTGCAGCTTTGTAGCAGCACGGTGGCTTCCAGGCCCTCCTGTTTGTTGTCCGTGCTCTGTGCATTTGTGTAAAGCACCTCAGCTGGGCTGTTGGCTGTGTTACCTTCCCAGGGAAACACTCATAATTCCTTTGAGATAATTTTCTGCCATTTCCCTTTTGGCTTTTATTACCATAGGAGTCCCTGGCTTGTCTCCATAAATGTGCAAGTGTGTTCCAGTGAGACTCACACACTTCAAAGTCAGTGGGGTATAAATGCACTTCAGCTGGGCTTTTGATTTTACCCCCAAAGCTGGCATGCCAGCCCCTAGGCTCATGTCTGCCAAGCCTGGTCTTATCCCCTTCCCCCTTCAAACCTAGTTTAAAGCCTTCTCCATCAGCCAACTTAAAAGCTAGAATCCTGAGCTTTGTGACGTTAAAGGCACAAAGACTGATGTGAAGAATGTAGAAATCTGATCTCTGCAGCTGTCCACTGTTTTCATCCCTGTGCTTCCTGTATTTCTTGTTATGCTGCTGCTTATTTGCCCTTCGGGAGTTCACAGCTGTGTGAGTTGTCCTTTGGCTATGCTGTTTAGTAATGCTTATAAAATAATGACTGGAGGAATTGTGGGCTGTTGTGGCAGCTTTCCTTCCTTGTGTTGCAGGGATCCAAGGAATAGTGGATGCCTACCGCCAGATTCTGCCTCAGATCCGGCTCTACGGGCCAACCAACTTCTCTCCTATTATAAACCACGTGGCAAGGTTTGCAGCACACTCACTGCAACAAGGAACTGCTGCAGTGAGTGCAAGGCCTTTTTTGTGGATCTGCTTTGGGTTGATGTTTCTGTTTTCCATGTTTGTGATTGAATAGAATAGAATAGTAAATTGATACTATCTTCCTTCCTTAGAATCCCAAGTTTGGTTGTCTGTTGTCAGTCTACAGAGAGCATGTCAGTGCTCTCTTGGTACATACTGATAGGAACCTATATGTGAGGGTAGACACTCACATTAGTTCATTGCTCGAGTGATACTTGTTTCTGTTCCAGTTTGCTGGCAGTGTACTTACTGTTGCATTGAACAGGAGTGCTGTGGTGGCTGTTAGACCAGTTGGACTGTGGCAGCAGTTTCCTCACTCTGATCTCTCTTGCCAAGCTCTGTCACCTATAGGGCATGCACACAGAATAGAGCTTTGTGCCAGACAATTTTGCTCTCAAGAATGTTGAGAAAAAGCCTCTAAGAAACTACCAGAGGACTTGGCTATCTGTCCCACCATAATGGCATGGAGTCTGAGAACTGTTCAGTCAGTGTGCTGATGGCAGAGCATCTGTGCTCCTCTATGGTCATGGGCTCGTTTGTGTGCTGCTGAAGCCATGGTTGCTGTTAAAAATTGACTTCATTTCTTTAAACTTCATTTTTTTTTTTGCTTAAGGATGAAGGACTTGGATGTCCTGATAGATGTTAGCTGATTTCATTTTGACAGGCCAATCACAAACATGTGCTTACTTGTTTCATCATCTAGCTGTGTCAGTATTTTTGGTGCTACTTATGTTTGTGTGTATATCAAATACATTTCCCACACTGTGAGGCACTTGGACTAAGGAGATCCATTTCTTACATTTTTGAGGGTATTTTTTAACCTTCCCAGCACTTTGGGGAAATCGTCCTAATTCTCATAATGTGTTAAATATCTCTACTTTTTCCTTCAGATTTAAAGCTAACGATTTAAATAAAGAATCTGTCAGCAGTCGGGTAGAACAATAGTAATTCTTGTGTTAACTGTGCTTTGGAGTTGGAAATTCAGTTTTCTCTTGTTTTTGTTGTGTTTGCCTCATTTTAAGTCTGTAAATAGTTGCTATAAAACAGCAGTTGCTCATTTCAGAACCAGGTACTAAACTTCAGTTTCTGGAAAACGATAGAAATTTTAAATGCTTTACCATGCTAAGGCCATTGGTTTGAGGTACTCCTTTCTTTCTGGAAAAGCTCCTGGATTCTTCCCTTTGTGTTATCTCTAGAATGTCTCATGTCATCTGTCACTGCTGTGTTTTGAGATTTCTAATACTTCTAATGCTTCTGATTTAAACTATTGATAAGAAAAAAACCAAGGTTTTTTGAGTTATACTGCAGGGATATTAAATATCTCTAGCCTTTCTGAATGTCAGTCAGTAAAATAGTGCCCATCAGGGAATTTTGTATACAGCTGTGTTGATTCAGTAGTACTTTTAATCTCTAGTACTTTTTGGCAATTGATGTAACTGTTCTTTATAAATTCAACTTAATCCTTTATCTTTTTTCTAGTACAGAGGAAATTGGAAGTGCACAATGAAAATCATTAGGCATAGGAAAAAATGTGAATGAACATAAGTTTCTTTAATGTTCTGGTTTTGTCTCATCCACAGCAACATCTGATTTCTTTCTTAGCATAAGGGAGTGCTCTATCTGCCTTCAGTTATGTGAGCTCTGGTGTTGAAATACCTAACTGGATGCTTTCTCATGTTTTTCAGCAATACTTCATCTTGCTGATCATCACAGATGGAGAGATCACTGATCTAGACCAAACCAGGCAAGCAATTGTTAATGCCTCTAAGCTGCCCATGTCCATCATCATTGTTGGTGTTGGTGAAGCGGATTTTAAAGCAATGGAGTTCCTTGATGGAGACAATGGTGTTCTGAAATCTGTGACAGGAGAGCCAGCTGCACGGGACATCGTCCAGTTTGTGCCTTTCCGACAGTTCAAAAATGTAGGTTGTTTTTTAAATTCAGAAGAGTCCCGGTGCCAGGATGTATGCATCCTAAAAATTACCATGGTCTTGACAAGGCAGCAAACAGCATGCTTAGAGGGTATGCCTGTGCTGCTTGACCCCAGTGAGAGTTGAGATGTTGGCTTCTGTGTTCAAAGCTGTGTCTTGCTGTCTCGCAGTTCTTGAGAGCCCTCATTGTATAACTGATTTCACATACTATCTCTTGGCTGTTGTAGGGTTAAAGGGGATGTTCTCTGTCCTGGGATGTGAACATTTAGGCAAGGAACTGAGATCATATTGTCAGTCTCTGACAATATGATCTCAGCCCAAGAGTGATTGAAGTTGAGATCAGTCTTCCCTGCTGTTGAAAGCAGTCCAGTCACTCCCCAGTTCCCCCTGATTTCTACTGTTGGCATTGGTGTTCATGCACTTTGCATGGTCAGTTGGGTTGAGTGATTCAAATGAAAACCCAAAATAAGAGACATTGCTGGTGGCTGGGGCAGTTTTGCACACAGACTAGGGCCGTATAAAAGCTCTGTAAGTCTGAAGTTGAGGTGAGAAGTGGTTTTCATCAGCAGTGCTCACTGAGACTGACTGGAAGTGCTCCTAAAGCTGTAGCAAGGAGTTCTTAAAACAGAATGAGTGTGGCAGGTGTTACAAATTCTCTAAGAGAGATTTTCACTAGGCTAACAAATCTATTCTCTGTGGTATTTCTAATTTATTCTCCCCACTCTCTTTTCAGGCTCCCCAGGAAGCACTTTCCCAGATGGTTTTGGCTGAAGTGCCCAAGCAGCTGGTGTCATACTATAAATGGCAGGGGTGGCCCCCCCTGAAACTGCCAGAACTCAAGGCAAGGTAGATTCAGGCTGGCCCTGGCCACCTGTAGCAGCGGGATGGAGGAGAGCTGCCTGCAGCCCCACTCTCCCTTGCACACTGTGGGTGCTCAGTGCCTTGAGATTGTACCAGTCACACCACTTCTTTCACCTGCTTGCGCTGAGTCTTTGATCTTTCCTTTTTCTATCAGAAGAAATGTAAATACAGAAAAAACCCTAAGTGCTAGAAGTTTTTGTCACAGAAAAATTGACCTTGTTGGTTTTCTACCTTGCAACAGCGACACTTTGTGACACATCATGCCACACATCCTTGCTTGACACATCCCATCTGCTACTCGCCGTCAGGGTAGGCCTCTGCACTGAGCTGCTCCAGTGCTGAGCCTGGTGGGAGAAGTGTTGCACCTGTGTTTGCTGTAATGACACCTACCATGTGCTCCTTGATAGGTGCCTTTCTTCTGTCAAGCTGCCTTTGAATGGGGACCCTGCTGTTCTGTGACCACAGACTGTTGGTTGGATGCCTGAGATAGTTCCTGTTGTGCCTTCATAAAGTGCCAGTATATTTTCTTTATGTTTCAGTGACCATACCTTTCTGTGTTCTTTTTAATCACATTTTTCTGTTACCAAAATTTCTTTCTGTGATGAACTGCTTGGAGCCATCGTTATAGTTGAAGAACACTGCACTTTGCTTATTTATGGGGGATAAATGAGGATTAATCATTCATTAATGGGATTGTGGTGAAATTAATGAGTCACATTAATGTGACTTTAAAAATCCAGCAGTTGGAAACACTGAAATGAAGATGCTTTCAGTGAATCCTTAATATCACACAAGTTACAAAATGAAGAAGCAACTTACCTGTGGAACTCCAAGGAGGTGCTTCCTCAGTAGTGTGAAGGGTGCATTACAAGGTCTGGGGACTGTAGAACAGGCACATGATAGCAAAGCACAGACCTTTTGAGGGAGATGGTTCATTTCCAAGTAGAGATAAAGAAAGTTGGGCTTGTCATTCCACTACAAGTGTCATCATTTTCAGTTACATAAATAAATATTCTACTTCGACTTAGATAACGTGTCTGGACTCTTATTTCCTTCCTGGACTTTTCCCTTTGTTTTCCAGCAATGTGGATGGTGGTGTTTCAGTATCTGAATGAGCCTAGGTTCAGTGTGATCCAAAACTTTGCAGAGCCAGTTGTCCATCATTGTGAATTTTATTTCCTTTTAATCACTAAGGCTGCTGAATCCCACAGCCCTTTCCTGCAGCAAGATGAGATGTTCCTTTACTGTGAAGTTACAAAAAAATTTGTCTATTCTACCATATAAACCAGAAAATGGTGAGAATGCTTTTGCAGACTGCATCTGTGATCCAGGCCCTGAAACTGGTTAAGTTTACAAGCTTGAGTGAAGGCAGAACTTAGGGTTGAACTCACATCCTCAACTAGACTAATTGTTCTGGGTCGACTCTGCCACCAAACTACCCTTACATAGCTTGTGCTTGGGTCAGAACCACTGCTGAGCCAAAATGAATCTGTGCTAGTTTTTTATTCAAACCTATTTTGACCATGGTGTGTTCTCTCAGGTTACATAAGCAGCAGTCTAGAGAAAGCTGGACTGTCTTTCCTGACACCTAGCCTTCAGCACCCCATTTTCTTGCACTTCTTGCACTAAGTCTTGCTCTTCAAGACTTAGTCTTGAAGGAAACCAAGCAACCTCTCGAGTGGCTGTCTAAACTGAAATGTGTTACAGGTGTGGAAGGGAGGGAGGAAAACTGCCACGTTGTCTCTGAGAAACTGCTCCTGTGGTTGAGAACATCCTTCATTTGTGTTATCAGCTGCTTACAGCCTGTAGACAGAGCTCTCCTCTGTTAGGCATTCAAGAAACCTAAGGCTGGTTTTTTCATGTGTGTGTATTTTGAAGCCCATTTTGCCTCTCCTTTTTAAACCTCTGCCAGCTCCCATGCAAAATGGAGTGAATCCTTTGTGTCTGCCCTGTAAGGAGTGGAGTCACTGTTCTGCAGCTAGCTGAGGTATCTCCACATGCAGGACTCAGTGATGGTAGAAGAGACCTTTCCTGTTTTGGGGAGGAAGAAGCCAATAAGTGGTAGAGGCAGGTCTGAGGGGAGAGGAAGAGGCCAAGAAGTCGTAGAGGCAGGTCTGAGGAAGTTCTTCCCCCTGTGGGAGCAGACCTGAATTTGAAGGATATGCTCTTAACCCACAGTGGCTAAAATGTGAGCAAGAAAAGGGACACAAGTCCTGTAGTTGTCACTTAGGAGCAAGAGCTGCATGGGTGTGGGCCCAGGTGAAAAGCCACGGGAAGCTAAATTTGGAAGCTAGTGACCTGGGATGGCAGAATTTTGCCTGTTTTCTGTCTTTTACCCTCCCCAGGATACCAGGTTTTAGAGGAAATGCAGACAGCTGCTGGCCACTTTGGTGGAAGGCTGGCAGGTCTGTTTGCTGCCACGTGCTGCCCTGGGTGTAGCTGGAATGCAGACTGGTCACATGGCTGTCGAGTTAGAGGAGAGGTCAGGTTATTTTCCTCAGGACAATGTGTTGTGCATGCTCTCTGTGTCCCTCAGTCACTGGCTTGATTTATCTTCACGGTAAGCACAGGCAACACCCCAGAAGTCTTTTTACCTTCGCCAAGATTAAACAAGCACCTTTGTACTTGTGATCCCCAAAGGTATTTCAGCCTCAGGGCTTTGAAAAAATCAGAAGCTGTTGCATGTGGGAGTTCAGGGGGGAGGGTTCCTCTTGCTTCCTGGACATGTGGCAATAAATTTGTGATGCTTCATGCCAGGCTATGCCACACTACCCAACAGACAGTGGGAGATAATGCCTTTTTTGCCTGGCTAACTGGTTGGGTTAATGGCTTTCCTTGAGGTCTAAAACACACAGAGGACTGTTTTGCTAAAAATGAGGCACTGTCTTCAGGTGGGTGCAGTGATGAGAGTGTTTCAGATGTTTGAGGAAGCCACAAAAACTCCATAGGGAGGTGCTGTCTTTTGACCAGCTTTGAACGAGTACTGGATCCACTCAGCTGCAGCATACTCTGGTGGTCTGGAAGTCTCATTAAATGCTTAAGTTGCACTCCACTTTACCCATGACTGGATGTGGGGTCAGCACAATGAGCTTTCTGTCTCTTCTAAACTGATGGGCTCACTTATTTGGGTTCACAAAAGTGGTGCCAAATGCTGTCGGTCTGCTATGTTTTGTTGCTGCATGGTTGTGCTGGTTTGAAAGTAAACTGGTGGAAGAAATGAACCTCACTCAACAACCATAAGAGAGATTACATGTCAGAGTTACAATTTATTTAAGAGATTATGATAAATACCAAGATACAGAGAAAACTGGTTTTAATCCACAAAGACTGAATACAACCTGGCACCCTGTTGGTCAGGGTGATGATACCAGTCCTGTCGAAGTTCTGGTCCTCCTCCAAATCCAGTGGTGGTGCCTGAAGTGCCCAGGCCCAAAGGTCATATATATACTCAGGTTTGTTAGGAAAATTAATCCACAACGCCAGAGGTTTATGTCCAAAAAGGAAACAGAGGAGTCCTATAGCTTTATTCATGATTAAAGGGAGAGATCAATGGGGCATCTTCCATAGGGTCTCTCAAAATGATGGAGGATGCAGCCTCCTTTTTATTCTGATTTCCCGGCCGCATTTCCCTCTCTCTTTCCCCGTTGGCTGAGGTACTTGAGAAGTACAGAATTCCAGAATCATGTAATAGAGACCCCCTTCTAATGTGCATACCCCCCACCCCACAGCCCTTTTTTCTTTGTATCTCTGTTCTTTTTCTCTAAGTCCAAGAATTTAGGACTGTGAGCAGCAGTGTCAATTGGTGGAATTCACGGTTCCTCCCATTGCTTTTTTCACCTATCAGTATCTGGCTTTATCCACAAACAGGCCCACAGTTTGTCAAGACACATCCCTCTCATTCCTTTCAGGTTCAGGTGGGAATGCTCAATACCTCCCTCAGGGAGGTGAGTTTCATAATTCGTGAGGTAACTCTCTGAGTCATGGGATATTTTGAGAGTTTTTGATGGTTTAAGTCCTTGCAGCTGCCCATTAGCAGAGGTGACCCCCCCGGCTGGGTGGGTCTGTGCTGGGGCTTCCCCGGAGGGAGTTATCACAGCTGAGGCGTTGGTGTGAGGAAAAGGAAACGCTGCCCTGCCTGGCAGGGTTTGCCTCTCCTTCCTCACCTCATTTAACACCCAGCTGGTAGCCTGACGGGTCGGGAGTGCACTGGGCATCTCCTGCAAACGATCCATCATCAGTGGTTCATCAGAAATGATGTAGAGGTGGGTAGAATACTCCTGTAGCTAGGACAGTGGTGAAGCTGCATCCTTCCACCACAGCATGCTTCCACCGCCCCCAGCACTGCTTTCCAGGCGCACCAGGAAGTGTTTGTGCAAGAGGGGAATAAAGGGAATATCCGCAGGGCTTGCTTCGAAGCAACTGGCATTCTAGAGGTATGATTCACTCCTTGGTATTTGTGGAGCTGAATAAGCCACCCTTGGCCTGCTGCAAGGCAGCCTGTGCAGCATGTGTGGATGCAGGTGTACGGGAAATCCCGCTATGAAAAGCCAGTGTAGAGAGAGGAGTCCTGCAACTTTATTCGAATAAAGGGACAGAGTCCACGGGGGCACACACCTGCGACGTTTTCTCTCTCAAGGTTTCGGAGGGTGCAGCCTCCTTTTATCCTAAACCCCCGGCTGCACGTTGCCCTCTTCCTTTCCCCATTGGCTGAGGTACAGGAAGGTGCAGCCTTCCCGAACCGCCTACCACATATCCCCCCTTGAACGTGTCATTTTACCCCAAAGTTCAGAAACTCGGGTTTGTGCAGACTCATTTGACTGTTTCAGGAGCCAAGCTGTCTGGGCTCTGCAATAAACCTACTGCCCAAAGTCAGTAGAGACATTAAGACCCATTTTAAAGACGTTAACGCCCATAGCTTCACCCATCAAATTGTTTGTAAAATTATTAGCGAACATCTTTCCTATCACAGGTGTTTGGTGCTGAGTGCTGAGAGGGAGAACCAGACCCCCCCCCGGGAGAAAGAAATGTTCTGCAAAATCTGCTCAGCCCATGATTGTTTGACTGCTTTAATCTGGCTTGAATTTGTGTTTTGGAAGAGCTCTGGCATCTCTATCAGATCTTGTATAGATGGGACGAGCTGGATTAGGTCCGGGGGCTACAGCAGGGAGCACAGCTGGCTTCTGGCACCATGTGCCCCAGGTCTCCCTCCTTCCCCTCCTTGTGAGGTTGCCAGCACCCTGTCGAGCAGCTGAAGCTCCTGCCCCACTGCCTGTGGATTTTGATGCTTGTCTCTGCCCGGCAGAGATCTGGCAGCTGGGCTGCAGCCGCTGTCCCGAAGTGCTCTGGTATCCTTCCTCCACTGAGCAGCCCCTCAGGCCCCTGCTCAGGGGTCTGCTAAGCATGTGCTGTTTCCTCATGTCAGAAGAGCTCAACCCTCACAATCCTGAGGGCTGTGGTGAGCTGTCCTTCCCCACCCTCCCTCTGTTTGTTTTGGAGGGTTTTAGCCACAGGATCTGTGATTTTGTGCTGGGGAAGGCACAGGGCTGGGGTGGCCGTAAGCAGAGCCAGGCTCTGTATTCAGAGCCGGTGTCTCTCAGTTCTGAATGCAGCAGCCCATGTCCCTCCAGGCACCAGCTGAAGTGTGGCCGTGTGATGGGTTCACTTCTGCCGTTTCCTGCAGTGCTCCCCGGGGGTCCCCCGCAGCCCAGGGCTCCCTCAGCTCGCAGAGGCGCCTTCTGGGGGGCTCAGCCCGGTGCCCCTGGGTTGAGGGAGACAGTACAGCCTGGGCTTCCCCCCGTCTCCCCGTGTCCCTCAGCAGGGGCTGCCCGGCCCATGGGGCACTGGGGTGTGGAGCGCCCGGCCAGACCGGCTGGGTGAGTCGGGCTGAGTCACTCCGGCGGAGCACGGCTGAGCGAGGGGCAGCAGGGCCTGCTGGCTCCATGGCGCTCAGCGTCGGCGTCCGGCGGCTCTCCCAGCTGCCCGGCCATGGCGAGCGGCAGGTCCATCTCAGCTTCCGAGGTGGGCTCCAGGTGGCAGAGAGGGCTTTGGGGCTTGAGGGCTGTGGGCTGCCTTCCCCTGCCAGCACCTTTACGCCTCCTCTCTCCTTCTCAAGGCTTCACCCAGAAGACGAGGAAGATCTGCTGTGGCGCAGAGGCCATCTTCAAGGAGGTGAGGGAACTGGGGTCATGTGGAACATATGGCACAGGGATGGGACAGGTCAGTGTCTTGGTCATAAAATCGTAGGTTGGTTTGCGTTGGAAGGGACCTTGAAGATCATCTAGTTCCAATCCCCACACCATGGGCAGGGACACCTTCCACTAGACTGTTTGCTGGGAATTTCTCTGCTGTGTCCTTCTTCCGCTCTGCTCAGAGGGGCAGAGGGGTCCCTCACACTGTGTCTATGACCTGTGCGTACAAGTTGCAGGAGCTGGAATTCAACTGAGTGACACTGCCTGGAAGCCTGGGCACATCAAAACTGAAGGCAAAGCTCCCCCTGCCCTCAGAAGGCCTGATTGTGCCTGCAGTCGATGCCTTGTGGGGCAGGAGTGGGACTTGGGTGTTTGAGTGCATGTGTGTGTGTGTGTGCAGGGGCAGGGATGGGGGTGGCCTGGCAAGCATGTCCACCACTCCAGTGCCATCCCCACTGAAGCCTGTGACAGCCCACCTCTGCTGTTCCAGTGGGTGGTTCCCACCTGTTCCTTGCTCAGGTCCCAGTGCCAGTGTGCTGCCTGGGGAAAGGCAGAGAGCGGAGCAGGGGCAGGAGGAACAGCCACTGTTTTGGGTGTGTGGTGAGTTGAAGCCTCAGGGTGCAGCTTTTCTATGAACCAGATGACTCCTGCCTGGGTGGTCTCTTCTTCCCATGTACCTCTACATGTTCCCACATTCTGTCTCACTCCACAGCCTGCCAGCTCAGGGACCCCAGAGGCACAAGCATCCTTCTTTTGCCAGGGTGGTGCTGCTCTGACTTCCTTAGCAGCTGACCTGTGGCTCTGTGCTGCTGGAGGGGCTCTATGATCTGCCTGGCCAGCAGGAAAGTAACTTCCCACCACAGCTGCTTTTCATCATGCCCACGGACTTGGTCACCTCGCAGGAGAACCAACCAGCCATGAGGCATGGGAAAGCGTGGCTGAGAATGAGCTGTCATCTCTTCCTGCTCCATTTGTTTACAGCTCTTTCGCTGGCCTCACTACGGGAAGCTCATCACGGGTGAAATGCTGTCCATTAAGGTTTACAACTGCAGCAAGGTTTTCAGTAACAGGTGGGTCTTTTGACTGTTGCGGTGACCAGTAGAGGTGGGGAGGAGACATACTGGTCTTTCCACTGTCTACTGGGAATACAACATGTTTATTGAAAATTTGATGGAAGGAAGATGAGCAGGATGCCAGTTATAGAGGAAGGATGGAGGAAGGTTGTTATAGAGGAAGGTTGTTCTGGTGGGGCAGCAGTGCTCTATATATTAAGTTAAATAAGGGGAATGATTTTAGTTGTGCCAGCAGTAACAGGGACTGCAGAAGGATCCAGATCAGACCCTCAGCTGGGACAAAGGTTAAACAAGGCCCTAAAAAACCAGCTACAAGGGCAGGTCTTGCTGCAGACAGGGGACCCGCTCTCACCCTGAATATCCTTGTGGTGACTGTGATCATGCTGCACCCAAATTCAACATAACTGTCGGTGTAGGAAAGCCCTGAACCCATCGTGTTATGGTTTAACCTTTAAAAGGACAGCAATTTCAATTTTAAAAATCAGCCAGAATTTAAAATGCTTCTAGGTGACACAGACACAACACTGTGAACTCAGTGTCTATTCCAACAGCTGTAAAACACTGCAGGGAAACCCAACAATAGAGATGACAGATTGAGTAGTGGTGGTGGAGCAAAAAAGGCAGCAGAGGCATGTCCTTCAGGGTATGTGAAACGTGAGGATACAGGGAAAGGTGTCAGCTCTGATAAGCAAATTGTAAGAACTGAAGGAAAATGCACCAGCTAATAATGCAAACCTAATAAGTTTGCATCCAGCTAATAATGCAAACCTTTTCAAAGATGTCAGAGAGGGCATGGAGGAAACAGATGAGTGCAACACATGTGAAACACAGATAAAGACAGAGCAGAAAGTGTGGCAGAATGTTGTGTTACTGTTGGATTGTTACCTGGATGCTTTTCCTATGGGAGTCTCTTTAGAGGAATTGTCTCTGACTGAAATGTCAATAGAAACTGCTACAGGACGAAGAGATAACACAAACAGCAACAAAACAGTAGGACCTCACAGCCTGGAGCGAAGGAGTCCAGTGGGAAATGAGTGGACTGACACTATATCCACACACCTCCACTGCTGGGGAGCAGCGTAGTTGCAGGTGACAGACAGTACAGGTCAAAAGCAAAAGTTGGTCTGTGCACTGGGATGGTCAAAATTAAATAGAAAGAGAGTGTGGAAGGACAGAAGAGAAAAATTTGTTACACTGCTGTATCTGTTTGTGGTCTCTGGACTTCTGGATGTGTGTCCATCCTTTCTGTGGCATCAGCACCAAGCTGGCAAAGCTGGAAAGGAGGGGGATGAGCAGAGAGACTCCTTCCTTGGGGGTAGGAAGTTAGACAGGCTCTGTGTCTCAGATAAAAGGGAGGTGAGAAGGAGTACAAGAGATCAACAGCTCACAGCTGAAATTGAGATGTGTGAGGAGCAGTTCCTCTTGTCTGAGTCCTGAGTGGGCAGTCAGCTCTTCCAGTGGCAGTTCCCAGCTGGCTTTGGGAAGCTCTGCTTCAAACAAGGCTTAGCCTGGCTGCCAGCAAAGATGCCACAAGGAGACGGAGGGCCATGTGCACTTGGATGCAGTGTCACACAAGCCGGGGTTAGGAGTGGTAAATGCCATCCTGCATGCCTTACTGCCACTTGCAGGGAGCCAAATGACCCTTCTCCAGGGAGAAGCCCCTTTGGAGTAGGTAAATTTTGGCCTGACTTGCTGCAGACGTTCCTGTGGTCATAGCTTTATGTCCCATTTCTGTATTTCCTTGTGTAAAGCCTCTGTTTCCCTCTGTTTCTGGGAAGAGTCACCCCAACTCTGCTGGGTGCCCAGACACAGACTGGCTCCTGTGAAGCCCAACTCTGCTGAAGGGGAAATCTCCTTTGCCCGTCATGAGTCTGGACCTGCACAAGCCTTTAACCATCAGTGGCAGCTCAGTTGCAAGCAGCTGCCTGGGCATGACTGGGGTGGAGGCAGGGCCTGCTGCAGGGTCAGTCTCAGGTATTCAATTGCTAGACTCCCTATGGAAAACACTTCAGGGCAGCTTGGAGGGGCTGTGAGCAGGAGAGTGGAGATCCCAGTACTCCCCAGGATCTAGGTGCTGATGCTATGTACAGTGTTGTTGCAGTCTCTCTTTTTGTTCCAGGCTGCTTGGTACCCTTGTCCTCAGCCTTCAGCACCTGATGACATCCGGAAGGTTAATCCTGCGGGAGTCCCTTGTGGACAAGAACAACAGAGTCACTGGTGTAAGTCCTCCATGGACAGCCTGGCTATCAGCAGTCAGTAAGGCTTTGTGGGAAACCTTGTGTGGTACTCCCCAGGTGGACTGGGGGCTGAGGGGGAATCCAAAGTGCTGTTTGAGCTGGGAAAGCATTGTGGCATTTGTGCCGTCTCTTCACAGGGATGCAGACACTTCACATCCACCAAGAGGTTTCTGGGAGCATCTACAAATGCGTGGGGTGGGCTGGGGGTCCTGGAGACCTGCCAAGGGCCCGAATGAGCAGAGGGAGGCTCTGTAAAACCTTCTCAAGTCTGGGCAATGGATGTAGGAAGTGGCATCTCATCTGCTTCATGCACCACGCAGTGCATGTGTACAGGTTGCTGCAGTGACAGAGTGAGGTGGAAGGTGACAGGGTGCCTTGGGACCCCCAGCAAGCTTCTGGGTTAAACACCAGCACTAACTCGATGGCTAATGAGTGGGACAGCATGAGTGGCTCTGAGACCTGACTGCCCCTCTGCTCTGCTCTGTGGGTCCTGCTCTCCTCCTGCCCTGGCACTGGGGCTCAGTGGGTCCTTTGCACTTGTAGGAGATTAACACTATCCTAAAATGAGCTGCTTCCTGCCAGGTGGGTGTGCAGGCACAGCTCAGTGGGTTCCGGACTGCCGGAGTTGTGTGCCAGGGCAGCTGGCAGGGCAGGAAGAGCAGAGGCGGAGGCAGCAGTCCTGCAAGGTGCTGCATCTCTGCTTGCTCTTCACAGAGGCAGTATGACTAAACCACGTAACCACATGGTGGCACATGGCATGCAGCTCTGTGGCCACCAGACCACCAGCCTGAGTGGCACAGGCACATGTTTCTTGTGTTGTTGTACTCCTGGATCACAGAGCAGGTCCAGGCAGAAACTGAGCATTTCCAGGATGATTTTTAGCCCATGCAGCTCACTGGATAAACGTTCATGCCGTTAAAGAGACAGGGATTAGACTCACTCCTTGGTGCTGCTGATGGCTTGAAGGGACCCCACCGTGTGAGGTCAGAGCTACCCTGTGGCCCAGCCCTTTGCCCCTGGGTGCCTCTTCGCCTGTGCTAACAGCCACACTTGTGCTGATGAGCTGCTCCAACCAAAACCCAACCACATTCAGTTTTGCCAGGTTAGTTTTGGATTGTGCAACCATGGCTGCACAACAGCTGCAGGGGACAGAAATAGGGCAGGCAAGACTGCCCATCCAAGAGCAGCCTGGGACCCTCTCACCTCAGCTTGGTAGAGACATGACCCTAAGAGAGAGGCTGTTCTGCCGCGGTGTGGCCCCTGCCCGTGAGGGCGCCTCGTTGAAGGGGCTCTGCGGCTGATCCCCGCTGGGCTGTGGCTGCGAGACCGGGCTCGAGAGCGGAGCCCTGGCCGCAAACGCACCAAGGGTGCGACGA
>VZRQ01000587.1:111689-146998 GCA_013397975.1 Machaerirhynchus nigripectus
GTGGCCAGGTCTGCCCATGCACCTGTTTCTGGGTTTTGGGGTGACCCGCCAGCCAGGCAGCTGACCACTGTCACACTGTTCCTTTAGCAAAGTGGGAATAATGCCATTAGACTTCCTGCTAGTCCAAGTCCTGTTCTTCTCTGGGACTTGAGTTACTTGTGCCCCTTTTTCTCCTGGTGGTTTGAAGGAATATTTTTAAAGCCTTAGCTTTTTATCCAGCTTTGTCTCAGGCTTCTTCACGCTCCAGCCTTTGCTGCTGCCTTTCATGATCACTGTACTGATGCTTTCTTGGGCTGCATTTCTTTTCCCAGAAATGTGTTTTCCAGGAATTGAGCTCTGAACCCAGCTTGTACATTCCCTTCAGCCTACTAAGGAGTGATCTCCTCCATGCTAGTGATTTTGGCCTCTGATGGGAAATTCTTAGTGTTTGTGCTGGTTTGAGATCAGGCTGGCAACCTGCAGGCCAAGGGTGTTCCGACCTGTGCTGGCTGTGCTGATACCCAGGGTGCTCTGTACTTCTCTGGCTGTCCTTCCATGTCTCTTGTGATGCAGACTCTTGGTGTGCTGATGGCTTCTCTGGCTTCTCCAGCATATTTATCCGAGCTGTCCTGCCTAGGGATGCTCTGCCAGCTGTCTTGTGCCTCCCCTAGAGACACTGCTCCCAATCCTGCATGTCAGTCTGCAGGGCTGTCCCCAGTTCCCTTTGTCAAAAGTGCCTCGAGGTGACTCTTGGGGCCTCTTTATGGTAGGTTTGTAAACTTGAGCCAGCTTTTATTCAATGAATCCTAGATTTTGGGAAGCTGCAGAGGAGGGAGTTTTGTTTTGTCTAGCTTGTTGATGGAGGCAGACAAGGGGAGTCCGGTGTAAATAGGCTTCTTGTGGAGATGTGACCTCCTTTCTTCTGCTTCTTTCCACCAGCTTCTCACTTCTTTTTTTCTTCCATGCCCCCCCCCTTTTCTCTTTTTTGTGACATTTCTGCCGTTGCTTTGTGGCTGCCAGGCTCTCAGGCCATTTCACTTTCTGCTTGTAGATCTACATTGAGTTGGATTTGCGCTACCAGCCTCCAAATGGCTCAGCGGGGAGCTGGGTTGAAGAGGATTTTGTCTATCTTACGAAAGACAGGTATGGAAATCCTAGGAAGAGCAAATTTCCAGGCAGTTTGTACAGTTGCCTTTGTCAGTGGCAGCCTTTGGGATGCAATCCAGCCTCATTTACTCTCCACCTCTGGTCAGGCTGATGCATCTCAACTCTACAGCAGCATTAAGGGAGCAGGACTCTTGGATAAAAATACCTTGTCATCACAATGAGCCTTTGACTGCAATGATCTGCTGTAGGTGCTGGGAGTCCTGGGACTCCCTGGGAGAGCCTTGAGAGCATTTATGCAGCCTTCCTGGCTTGTGGTTGCAACGTTGCAGAGAGCATGGCTTTGGCCTCCAGCAACTGCATGCACCCTGCACGCTGGTGGTGCCCAAAGCCAGGGGAGTTGTGGGTTTCTGGGCAGACAGGATGACAGGCAGCAGCAAGGCCTGCAGAGTGTCACTTGTGGAGCACTAGAGGGGAAACAGCAGACACATGCAGTGGACAGTGGATAAGCTTAGGAGAAAAATGCTGGTGTCCCTGCCAAGAAATAAGCAGGAGCGTGGCTGAGCCACTGTTACTTAAATGCGCCAAGGAACAGCAGGAGCACACTGGTCTTTGCAGCAAAACGTCTTTTGTTTTCACAGTTCGGAGTTAATCATCCGCAATCCTGGATTTGAGCAGCTGGAGTAAGTAGCCCTACTCAAATGTGTTGGCTCACCCTTTTGGGTGGAGGGCAGTGCAGAGCCCACTTGTCAGGGCTGATGTATGGCTCATGGCACAGGGCGGGGGGGGCTTGCAGGACTGCCGAGGGGCTGAGAGCGAGGGAACTGGACAAGAAGGCTGCTGTACTAGGCAGAAAGCTGGCAAAAGGTCTGGAGGCTGATGAAGAAGAGGAAGAGGAGGAAGATTTCTATGATACATCTGAGATTGAGGCCTCGGGCATCATCTTCAGCCCTGTGAAGAGGTATCCATGGCATGCTCTTCTCTCTTGCCCTTGCTTGGGTCCTGGGGTAGACATTGCCAGATTCTGGAGAATTCCTGCATCTCATGGCAGTCTGCTTTGGCAAAATGCCAGAAAGCTTCCGTCTCTAATAACCCTAGACTGGGTGTGTTGAGGATTTGCTGATTCCCAGGGCAATGGGCCATTATTTGCCAGGTTTTCTGTTGTTTCCCTTGGTGGGGATTTACTTGGGTCCGTGTTGACAAAGACAGCTGCTCACCCGGGCTTTTTTTCTGCGCAGCCGCTCCAGACTCTGCTCTGCACGGGACCTTTTAGCCACCCCAACTCCACAGAGCTTCCAGGTACTGCAGCATTGGGTGCATGTCTCCGTAGCTGCCTCCGGCCCTACAGCCAGTCCCTTACTGCCTTGCTGCGGGCCTGGGCTTCTCCAATTGCTACATACTCCATTGAGGCCTCTAACATGAAGACCATCAAGCTTTGTGTGACTTCTCTGGGCAAGATGCAAGGTTCCCTGAATGGACTGCATCCATGAGTGCTGGCCCCAGTGTCAGTGAGCCCATGTAGTTAGCTATGGATAAATAGGAGAAGGAAATCAGCTATATGTGCAGTTGCAAAACACTGCCTGAGCAGAGCTTCAGAGAGTACCCAGGCAAGGCTGGTGCCTGCCAGCTTTCCCAGGGCCTGTTTTCCTTAGGGACAGCTGTGGGACATGACCAGGGCCGGAGGGCTGTGTGAGGGCTTGCTTGGACATACTGGGAGGCTGGTAGGAAGCTGTGACTGTGGCTGATTATCTGACGTCAGGCTAAATTGATTTCAGGGCAGGTCTCCCAGACTGGCTATGGATTTAGGTCCTTCCCTGGTTCTAAGCAAATGTGGGCTCACATTTGGTCCTTTCAACCAAGCAGGAACCTTTTGTGAGGGTTCCTACCATTGTTTTCTTGAAGCAATCATTCTATACCTTAACAATGGCCTGGTTACTTGTATATTCTTGTATATATATATGTATATATATTACTTGTATGTTACTTGCATATCTTAGACTTGTAAGCAGTTGCAGTAAATGAGACAGCCACCTTCCAGTCTTTCCAATCGTGTCCATCTCAGTAAGATTCAAAG
Organism: Machaerirhynchus nigripectus; assembly: GCA_013397975.1. Taxonomy (NCBI): domain Eukaryota; kingdom Metazoa; phylum Chordata; class Aves; order Passeriformes; family Dicruridae; genus Machaerirhynchus; species Machaerirhynchus nigripectus. The sequence continues at coordinate 114,847 of VZRQ01000587.1, forward strand.
AGGAGTATTGACAGAAGATACAAAGAGCATCTTCTCCAAGATGCTCTGTGGACCCTGCCATGTGAGAGCAGTGGGTTTGCAATCCTGTGGGATCAGGAACTGAGGGTCCAAGTGCTGCTGGGAAGGTCTGCTCTTGTCAAAAGTACTGGGGCTCTAACACTTTATTTCCTTGCTTGTCTGAAAGAAACAAGTATCTCAAATAGCACTTTGGTCTGTTCTGGGTGTAGCAGATTTCAGCAGCCATGCTTTTGCCTGCCCTAGGTGTCCACCTCTGCATTGCATACTGGTATGGTTGAAACAATCTCAGGATGGAGATGTAAACAAGGAGAGTGCTGATTTTCTTCCACATTTTCTCAGGTCGGGATTAATGTAATTGAAGCACAGAAGTTGGTGGGGGTGAACATCAACCCCTTTGTTGTAGTCAAGGTTGGAGAGGAAAAAAGGCACACGGCGACACAGAAGTCAACAAACTGCCCCTTCTACAATGAAGTATGTGACACGGACAGAGGCTCTGTCCTTGCCCCACCGGTGTCCCAAGTGCCTGGGACCGTCCTTGCAAGGGATGACTGGGAGCCTGGGGCTCAGCTGTCTTGCTCTTCTCTTTCAGTATTTTTTGTTTGACTTCTATGAGCCAAGGGACATTTTGTTGCACAGACTCATAGAGATCTCGGTATGTATGTCTTCCTCTTCGCCTTACACCGGTTAGTGGCACAGCCTGATGCTTCTGTGCGTAGACACTGGGAGCAATGGGCAAAGCAAGGGTACCAATACCATTGAGGTGTTCCAGCCAGAAGCACCTGCCCACAGAGAGCCACAGGCTTTCCTGGGGCGGAGACTTAGCCCTGCTCTGAGCCAGCACTGGGCAGTGCTGCCTTCCCACCTCCTCCAGGTCAGGGTTTTTCTTCACCCTGTGACTGAAGTGGGGCCTCTGGGGCACTTTCTTGCCTGCTGACTTGTTGCCCTGCTGTTTTGGCAGCAATTCCCTACTGCCCCTTACCCTGGACCCTCATCCTGCAGGTCCTGAAGGTAAGTGGCTTGTGTGAGGGGAGCTCAGAAATTATTTGTGCTGTAGAAAAGCCCAGGCAGGCAGAGAGGTTGAAAATCCCATGGCCCAAAGCACAAGGGCTTCCCCAAGACATGGGGATGTCCTGAAGATAGCTAAACCCAGCCAGCACATCCTTTGCCAAGTGGTTTCCAGCACTTTCCCTATGAAAGGCTGCATGTCTCTTCTGCTGGTGTGAGTTCAGCAAGCACTGACCAAGACTTGGGTTTTGGGAGAGACACTAACCTGGTTGGGTCATGGCTCTGCCCTAACCCAGCAGGATATGGACACAGGACTCCCCGTGGGAAAACAGATCTGTCCATTGTAGGGGTTTGGCTTACCTGGGACTGCAGAAACTGAATTGGTCGCACATGACTGCCTTGGTCCAGGATTGACTGAGGGCTGTGGGCTGGTGGACTTTGTGGGACTAGTTGGGTAGGAATGGGTTTGTCCCAGGGTTTACACAGATCATTCAGAATACATGAGGAGCTAGCAACCACTGCCTCAGCTGTGCTTTGGGATGAGCACTTCTTGGCAGCCCTGTGTTCCTCAGAGATATCTGGATGTATCTCCTGACTGCCCATACCTCTTGGTGGTCAGAGGAACTTGCACTGTCCACAGGTTTTTCACTCACAGAAGATACCTCTTCTGGGAACTTGCGTGGGAACATTCAAGATGGATGTTGAGACAGTGTACAGCCAGCCAGGTATGAGGGATAGGATTGCATACCTGTGCCTGACCTTGGCTCTCTCTGAAATTGGTCTTTCCTTCATGCTCTGATGGTCTGGTCAGGGCCTGTTGCAGCAGCTGAACCAGCAGCTGTGGTGGTCAGGGGGCCAAAGAGCCTGGCTATGGGGGAGGCCTGCTGGTGGGCAAACTCTGAGGTCCAAGATCACCCCTAAAGTCGGTGAGAAAAGCCACTCCCAGCAGGGTTCGCGGTTCTATTTAGATCAGGTCTGTCTGACTGGCCAGCAGCCCGGCGCCCCTTGTGTCCCTGTAAAGGCTGTAAGCCAGCCCCCACCCCGCCCCTCCTTCTCCCTGCTGGTTGTTGTTGTGGTACCCTGCTTCCCTTCTGTACCCCTTTAGAAGTGTGTCCCGACGGGAAGCCGCTCCCTTTTCTCACGGGAGTGCTTTGTTGTGGTTTGGTAAATAAACCCTTTGGAACTCCATACGAGGGCCTCCTCTTGACTCTTTGCCTTTAGTTACCCCTGAGCTGGCCTGCTCAGTGTGAGCATGGCTGCGTGTTTCCACCACGGGTGAGAGAGCTGGCCTGCGAGTGTGCAAAAGCATTGCCGGGGGTTCCACACTAAGGAACGTCTCAGGAACAAAGCAGCAGCTTCTCCACCAAACGCCCGCATGGCGAAAAGGGCCCTGGCTTTAAAGCACTTAGTTTGCATGAGGACCTGAGCTTGCCTCTCCTCCCAGCTGTCTGAAGGCAGGTGACACCTCCTGCACCTTCAGAGGCAGGGTCAGGGCAGTCTTTGTGCGGACAGAGTTGGATGTGAAATGGTAACCTGGCCTCTCCTTAGGGAACTCCTCCTCTTCCCTCTCAGATCACAGATTTTTCCAGAAGTGGGCAGTTATCAGTGACCCCACAGACACCCGGGCAGGTGTGAAAGGCTTTGTGAAGTGCAGCATCTCTGTCTCTGCACGTGGGGATACTGTGGGCTTCCTTCCCACCTACTCCAGGAACCAGGATGAGGATATTGAAAGGTAGGTGCAGTGGGATATTGCATGGCCCTGGGGAACACTGTCATGTCTCTCTTCATACTGCCTTTTTTACCCTGTTTTTCCCTCTTCTGATTGGCAAAGACCCAGTGAAAAAGACCTGTGGTGAGGCAGGATCCAGTCTTCCTGCCAGTCAGTGAATTTCCCAGCATTGTGTTCTGTGGACTCCAGGAGAGAGGCAGAACATGAATTTGTCTTTCAGGAACTTGCTGCTGCCTAAAAGAGTCCCTGCAGAGAGACCCTGGGGCAGGGTCTGCATCAAACTGTATCGTGCTGAGGGCCTGCCCAGCATGAATGCAGGCATCATGGGTGGTATCTCCAAGATCATAGGGGAGAGAAAAGTCTTTATCGACCCATATGTGCAAGTCTCATTCTGTGGGCAGCAGGTGAGTCTGTGGGGAAACTCTGTTGGGACAGGCTGAATCTCCCTTGGCTGTGTGGCAGTGTGTGGTGGGCTCATGGTGCCAGGAGCCTCCATAGGGCACAGCAATCCCACTGAAAACAGGCTGGGAGAGCCCAGTTCTTGCTGCCTTTAGCAGTGGCCTGAGCTGTGCGGCCGTGGTTGGGCGATGTCTGGATGAGAAGGCTGTTCTTGACTTTTGCCTCTACAGAGAGCTGCTCATGGGACAGCCCCAGCCCTGGGCAGAGCTACTGGCTAAGCTACTGGCTTTGCAGGCAGAGATTCATATCCTTAAACATAGGGACAGGGTCAAATAAATCCTGGAGCAGGACAGAAGTTCTTTTTCTCTGTCAAGCTGGGCTCAGCCTGAGACCCTTGAGAGAGTTTACTGAGATAATGGCCCAGTTTTTGCACACAAGGGTTTCTGGTCCCGTAATATCCATTAATATGAGAATCAATCCCTGGACAGTCTTTTGTGTCTGGAGTGCTCCAGGCAACTCTTAGACACCTCTGGGTCTGCTGCCCACTTACATTCCCTTGTCTGTGCAGGTCATGACAGAGCCTTGGGACAGCCCCCCATTAATGAAACAGAGAGGAATTGCAGGAGGGGGGATAAGAGCAGGGACACCGCCACCCCCAGAGCCTGCCCAGCACCATCTGTAGGTGGTACAAGAGTACATGCCATTCCCAGACAAGCTCTGAGGCATCCCTTTTTCTGGGCATTAGTTGGGACTATGTGGCTTTCACACCTTCTCCTTCCCAGGGGGAAACGTCAGTGGAGACCAACACCACTGAGCCAGAGTGGAATGAGCAGATCAGTTTCATTGAGATGTTCCCGCCTCTGTCCAGGAAGATAAAAGTCCAAGTGCTGGATGATGCCAATGTGGGTGATGTGGCCGTTGCTACACACTACATTGACCTGCAGGAGATCTCGGACCCTGACAGAAATGGTGAGGCTTGGCACGGCTGCCTCGGGGCAGGACGTTCTGGGCAGCCCCATGCCATGCACTTCCTGCTCGGCACGGTGGTGTCCTGGGGGTGGGAGCAGGAGCGGCTGAAGCACGCTGACATCCTGGTGTCCTGCGCTGTCCTCTTGGGGGAGGTCTCTCTGCGGCAGCACCCTGGAGCATAATGAGACCCTGTCCCTGTCTCTGCAGGCTTTAACCCCACATTTGGCCCAGCCTGGGTGAACCTGTATGGCTCCCCCCAGAACTCAGCTCTGCGTGACGTCCACAAAGACCTCAATGAAGGCATGGGTGAGGGCATCTTCTACCGTGGGCGCATCCTCATGGCCATCACAGTGGAGATCTTCAGCAGCCCCAGCACAGCAGAGAGGAAGCTTGGGGACAGGACAAGATGTGCCCTGAGCAAACTGAAGCTGAAGAAGAAAAGTAAAAAATCCAAGGAGAAAACTAAAGAACTGAGCCAGCTGCAGGGAGAGGGGGAGGCTGAGAGCTCTCAGGAGGCCGAGCAGCCCAGGGAGGTTACTGTGGAGGTGGAAGAGCTTCATCCACTCCCCGAGGTGAGTTCTGCAGTGCTGACATGGTCGATCCATGCCAGTCTTTGGCATGCACAGTTGTGAAGGAAAGAGGCAAGGCGGTACGCAGCTGTGTTAGTACAATGGCCATCCCTTAGCCTACAGCCTGCTCAGGGGCTTCACACAAGCAGCAGCCATGGCTCCGCACCAGCGCCTCAGGACTTCCAAGAAATCTTGTCCTGCCTCTGGCAGCCCAGTGGTGATTTCAGCAGCATCCTGCTGAGGTCCTGTGGAAGGGCTGGCATGCATAAGTCATGCCCTGGTGCTCAGGCAGTGTTTTGCTGTCGCTGTTGAGGTAGGCACTACACAGTACTACCCCAGGAATCGGTTTCAAGCAGAAGAATCTTTATTCAGACTCCAGAGACATTTTATAGACTTTGCTATGTTTATCATTCATGTTACTCATCCAATGGCTGCTTAACTACTACAATAGATTCATTGGCTATCATTTAGCTACAATGCACTATTCTTAGTTACCGGTGACGTAGGCATCCTAAGCATTCTAAGCATTTAGAAAACACCAGCCACAGCTCTGCTGTTTTGGTTTCTTGCTTCTGTTGACACTAAGTTTCTCATGGGTACAAAAGAATTGTGCTAAGATCAATGTCAGAGCCAGACAGGCTTCCTGACCTGCTGTTAATTCCCACATTTTGGCACACAAGTCTGTCAGGCTGATTTCTGTCTCCTTGCTCAGAATGTGTTGGGGAGAAAGGAGGAATTCCTCCTCTTTGCTGCCTTCTTTGAAGCCACTATGATGGACTCCTCTCTCAGCTCGAAACCTGTCAGCTTTGAAGTCTCTATAGGTGGGTATTCCCCAGGGCCCCACGTCCAGAAACCATGGGAACAGTGTGAACCTCCCTCTGACAGCCAAGTCAGTTCTTGACACTGCCCTATCAAGTCAGCTCAGGAACCTGGGAAGGATGAGGAATGAGTCCAGGGAGTGTGCACGGTGCTTTACGTAGCTGAAAAACCAGGATCTCTTCTGTGGGATTGGAGATTTGCACCATTTTTGTGAATTACCTGTTTTGGGAGAGTTTGGGGAAACTCTTGTAGTAAGTGGGTGTACAAAGAAGTAGAAGGGTTTGGTAGCAAGAAGGGGAAACAAAGGAGGGAAAGCTGGGGTACTGGTGTTGGCCATGTGGCACTGAGGGGATGTGACAACAAGTGATGGCGAAACAATGGTTGGAGAGTGCTAAGCTGCTAAGCTGGATGGGTGGAGATGATGCTGATATACTACTTGAGTGTAGGGTTGCAGATGGTAGTCAGCAGGCACTTGGTGGAGCTGGCAGAACTGGAGAAGGCATACATGAGGACCTCCTTGCAATTGCCCAGCTCCCTCTTGGACCTCCTGGTGGTCCATGTGATGCGCCAATGGTTGGACACTACTGAACTGCTAGTTCTCAAAGCAGTAAATACCCCTGTACTTCTTCTGGTAGGAAGACTGCACTCTGGTTTTGCCAGCTAGAAAACTTCTTTTCTAAAAAAAACTAAGTGATCCCACTTACCTGTTTATCATTTAATGCTTACCTTCAAGGAAACTATGGCAAATCTGAAGAGGCTGTGACCAAAGGATGGCAAAAAGTGGAAAAGGGAGAAGTGAAAGAAGAAAGGCAGCCTTTACTGGATGCTGGTTCAGGTGGTGAGCTGGATGCTGAAATCCTGACTCCAGCTTTAGCAACACTGAATAAATCAGTGACGAAGAGCCAGAGACCAGAGCCCATGGAATATGACAAGTAAATCTTCTGTCTTTCTATCCCATCTTTCCTGTCACAGCTTCCCAGGTTGGTCATTCCAGATGTTATTAGAGGTCTGCTCAGCAATGCATCGTGTTTCTCTTTGCAACCCTGCAGCTTGCCATGGGCTAGCTGGCTGGGATTTCCCACTAGCTCTATGAGCCCTATGGTATCTGCTTGATGTGTGCAGATGGCCAAGGACAGGGTCCCAAGGAAACTGAGACCTGTCTGTAACAGCCACCCCTTTTCTGCTTCACAAGCATCATCCTAAGGGCTTGTTTCCAGTGAGGAAGAAGGAGAGGAGTACTCTTGGCATATGCTGTCCTATGTTGAGCAGGCAAGACACATACACAAGCTCTTCTAATGACATGTTTGCTCTGGGAATGCTGCCTAGTTTGTCCCACAGGCCTGGCAATGTCTTGGTTTTTGCATTGTGAGGCCTGTGCCTGCTACTACTTAGACCCATAGCAGTGAGAAATCTTGGAAGCATCCCATGTTCCTGTCAGCCTCATTCATCTGAGTATTTGCTGCTTCTCTCCTAGAAACCTTGTGTGCTAGTTTGGGATGGCAAAAGGCAGATCCAGCATTGCATACATGTCCATGGTGCGGAGCCCAAAACAGCCAGTAATTTCCTGTGAAGGAGACAGAGTTCAGCCTCTGCTCCCTTGCTGGGTGTGCAAGTGCATGTGTTATGATACAGCACATGCCTTCTGTAGCAGTAGCCATAACCTCCTCTGCCTGCTGCCCTTAGGTCCTACAGCTGCCTGCCCATGACGCACGAAAAACCCTGCGTGTATGTATGGAGCTACTGGGAGGATCACACCTGGAGACTCTGCATTTCCAACTGGATTGTCAAACTGGCAGAGCGCCTGGTAGCATGTTCAGGGTGTTTGTCTGTGGCATGCTCCGTCCTGGTGTGCTTTCCTTGTTGCATGTGCAGTTGCTGTATGAGATGTTTGCCATCCTCACTACCCATGCAAGTCCATGTCTCTCACAGGGCTTAGTCCCACCTGCCCTTTAAACAGGTGCACTAGGGCACATGGACACACGCTGTGCAAATGCCTGGTGGTGGTTCCTGGAGGAGTGAGTGATGTGATAAGATGTCTGTGACAAGTTTCTCTGCTGCCGGCCCTGAGCTGTCTAAGCCCTGGGCAGATGATTCGGCAAGCAGACTCTCAGGTTGTCATGAACGGGATGCAGTCTCTTCCCAGGACCTTGCCTTTCCCTTTTGGGTTTGAAAATATGAAAGCAGAACTTGCCACAGTGTATGCCAGGGGCTGCTCAAGGACTGAGGCACAAGGTGTTGTAACAACAAAATGTTAAGGTTATCCTCAGGCTCTGGAGAGTCCCTGGCAACATAGTGCTGATCTGCAGCTCTGCAAAAAGGCATAAGCCATTTATGGCAAATGTATTCTTGCACGGTTTTACTCTGACCCCTCAGCCAGGTGCAAGCTTTGTGAATATTGTGATTTTGCTACAGGAGCAGGGATTGGGTGACGTGGAGAAGCTCTTGAGAAGACCAAAGGCTAAAGCAGAAGAGCGGCTCAGAGAGGTGCTGGAGGAATTTGTAGCTGGATGCAGGTTAGCATGTCCCTGATTTTCTGAAGTTTCTTGTAGGAGGTCGTATCATGTTCTGCCTGGGCTGTGCGCAGCCTTCTCTCTTGTCTTTTTGAGGTGGATGAGCAGAAGGAAGGGAGGATGACTTGGGAAAAGGACCCTGTAGCTCTTCAAGCTTGGAGAGGAGACCCCAGTTCTGTTCTGAGAATCAGAGGGGTCATAGATGGCAGCCTCAGTGTTTCTGGACTCCTGTGTCTTTCCCTAAATGTGAAGGACGTTTCCTTCACTCTTCTCAGTCATGCAGTCAAAAGACCAGTGTTTCAATCCCCATGACTGCCCTGTGGGGGCTGATGTGCACTTTGGTCCACAGTGCAACAGTAGAAAGGGAGCTGGGGTGCTGAGAACCCTCAGTGTACCTTCTGAACCAACAAGCTTGCAGAAGAGAGGGCATTGCAGAAAAGGACACTCCTGATACATCTGGGTTGGTACCAGGGATTTGGAGCTTGTGTCCCTGCTGTGAGCTGTTCTCAACCTGCTGGGTGCAGAGGATAGAGGGTCTGTGCTGCTTTTCTCATTGCAGGCAATATTCACTCAGCGCAGAGAGAAAAACAATGGCTCATCCAAATAACCTGGACAGATGTCGGACAAAATACCTGATGCGCAGCATTGTAAGTTGTGGGGCCTGGTGGTGGTTGGTGGGAGCCTGTGCAATCCCTGATCTGGGGGTGCTTCTGCAGGACCAGCAGGAACTGATGCTAAGGAGGAAACCTGGACCTAAGACTCATGGTATCAGTCATAGGCTTTTACTACAGCATCTCCCAACTTCTGCTCAGAGCAATACAGCTTCCAGCACAGGGAACAGAGACAGGGTCTGGCTGTGGCTGCCCATAGTTTTGTGCAGATGCTGTGCCCTGATGCCTTCCTTCATCTCTTCTGGGGCATATGTGGTTGAGCACATGCATATTGCTGCCCAGTAGGTAGCTGGAGGCCTTTTGGTACACCATATTCCTGCAGGCAGGTTTGTGGTGGCTCACTGAGATCCACTGCTCCTGAAAACTCTGCCCCTTGGCTGGGTATGTATCCAGCAGAGTTCCAACAGCCATTCATCTGATTGTTCTCAGAAAGGGCAACACCTGGGCATTTATCACCCTGCACACAAGACCGGGTAGCTCGTAGAATGACAGCACAATTACATACCCTCCATCACAGCACAGCTGTAGTCATAGTCCCTGTCAGACTGCAAAGCTTTGAAAGGCTGACCAAAATGCAATGACAGCAGCAGGAAATAAAATTTAGGCATGTCTGGGTCCCAGTTCCCTTCCCTCCACCTCCTTGCCTGTCATCACCTGAGCTATGGTGGAGGTACTCTGCTAAGCCTGAGACACTCTGGAAGAGAGAACCCACCCAAGAGATGAGTTTTCTGGCCTTGTCAGTACATAGCAGGTGTACACCTTGAATTCCTTCTGGATTTCATTATTAGTTTTGGTTCATCCCAGAGTCTCTCCTCAGATGTGTACCCTGTCTCCGATGTGTACTAATGGTGGTGAAAGCCACGCCCTGTGTTGCAGTTCCCATCTTCATATTCCCAAACTTCTGTGGCGCCAAGTTGCTCCTTGGCCAAAGTCTACCACAGGCACTATCTGGAGCCTTAGACCACCAGCTTCTGAAATGTTTATTCCTTAGACATCTTTCTGCCCCAAATGATTTTAAAGCTCATGGATTTCTGTTACCAGCTGATGAGTTACTGGAGTCTCCAGTTCTTGGCACCCTTTGCTAAATGGCTTGTGACAGGTTCATGGAGGTTTGCTCCCAGCAGCGGGGCAGTGAGCCATGGTGAAGGTCAGGGTGCAATGGGGCAGGATGGATGTGGTCAGCACACAGTAAGCTCCCTGCAGACCCCCCATGTGGGGTGGCAGTGGGGCATGGCTGGTTGTGTGACAGCTGTGCTTTCTGTTCAGATCCTGTGTGCAAAGCAAGGGCTCCGTGTGAGGCGACGCCTGACTCGAGACAATGTCAAGGAGAAGGTTAAGGAGACAAGGAAGATCCTGGCAAAGATACGCTTTGTGGCTAAAGAGGTACAGTGGCTCCTAGAGAACCCCTTTTCCCCTTTTCTGAGCTGGAGAGGGTAGGCAAGGACAGGATACTGAGCTGTCTGCTGGGGCTCTCACCAGTCTGAGCTGAAGCTTTTCCTCTGCTCTCTTTCCTCACTCTGTAAAATTCCAAGTTCCAGCTACTGGAAGTTACCATAATTCCTGTGACAGCTCTAATGAGGGATGAGGCCAGGTAGCTTTGTAGGGCTGTTGGTGGCAGAGCAGAGGTCCAAGCAACTCTGCAGTGGGTAGGAGGCAGAGCTGGGCCAGCTCCAGGCCTCCTGGGCCTCTCTGCCCCACCAGCCCAAGGCCTTGTCTGCAGCAGACAGTTTTGCCTGGGAAAACAGCCTTGCCTGTGCTGCCTGCACTTCCACCAGGGACTGACCCTAGATACTTTCTGCAGATTCAAATTCACGTTAGAATAAGGTCTCTCATCCATAGCAGAGACTCTCCACATTCAGAGTTTCATTGTTTGTATTTTAAGTAACTGAAAAAAATCAGTGTGTAGTTGTAGTGTCAACCAGAACGCCATATTTGCTGACATTAGGTGGACAGACGCTGTTGAAGTTTGGAGAAGTCTTTCACCAAGTGAAGTCAAATCACTTTCACATCTTTAGCTGTGTGAGGGTAGAGTGATGTACAATTGTAGTGATGGCATTTGTCTTCCCAAGTCACCATTTCTGTGATGGAGCCCTGCTGTTCTGGGGATGGTTGAAGACCTGCCTGTCCACAGGAAGAGGGGAATGAATTCTTTGGTTTGCTTTGCTTGTGTATGCAGCTTTTTCTTTCTCTATTAAACTGTTTTTATCTTAATCCATGACTTCTTTCATTTTTACTTTTCAAGTCCTCTTTCCCATCACACCGAGAGACAGTGAGCAAGGGGCTGCCTGGGGCTGAGTTGCCAGCTGGGGTTAAACCACACCACCTGCAGAGCTGTATTGCAGGGCTGACTTTCAGAAGCATGTGGCCAGTGTTAGGTCCTTTTTTTGCTTCTGGATCTCTAAACCGCCATGCAGCCAGAGTCTCTCCTGTGAGGAGATGAAGCTTTCACCATGTCAGTGGAAGGAGGTTGACGCATGCTGTTCCTCTGCTGTGATGTTCCTCCCTTCCCTCCCTCCAGCCCCAGTGCACTCTCCCTGATGTACTCATCTGGATGCTCAGCAACAACAGGCGTGTGGCATATGCCAGAATTCCTGCACAAAACGTCCTCTACTCAGTAGTTGAAGAGGAGAAAGGCAAAGACTGTGCAAAGATCCAGACTGTCTTTATGAAGGTAGGGTTTATACCAAGACAGTGTGCTCTTGCTTGCTTGATGCTCTTTCCCCCTCCTTACTTTCAGCCCTTCTTCCTGAAATCCTGGAGTTCACAAGGAAACACAGCTCTCACTCCACCACAGCCTTTTGCCTCTGCCGACGTGGTGCTCTCTCTCCTGTGCTCTTTGGTCAGTCCCAGGCTGATGGCCATCATCTTGGTCTGAGATGTGAAACCTGCTAAACTTTCTGTGCTTTCAGGTCCCTGGCTTACACACTGGTGAGATCTTCGCCAAACTGGAAATCTACATGTGGCTTGGGGTAACCAAATATGCGAAAAACTGTTTGGCAGAGCTGCCTGAGGAGTTCCTTTCCGAGAGTGAGCCGGAGAGAGCCCAGCTCCCAGCATACAGCCCTCCCAGCTGGCTCAGCAGGGATGGTGAGTGCAGATGCCAGTTCTCCACATTAGCAGGAGAGCAGGGAGGTGAGAGGTCCCACCCATGGGTTAGTGTCTGTGGTGATGCATTGTCCCTCCACAGCCCTTCACCTCCAGGCCACACTGTGATCTGAGAATTATAATATGTCTGAGAATTAGTACCTGATCTAGTGTAATCTCCAAGGCATGACTGGGACTGGCACATCCAGTTTGATCTCGTGAGGATGTATTTGCACATTCACAGCTAAAGCAGCAGACAGGATGGGTGCTTTGTAGGCACTGAATGTGCTGCCAAATTGGCAATGGGCATGAGGTCCGCCCCTCTGATGAGGCTTGGTGGTGCTTCGCCGCAGCAGATGCCATAGCAGAACATTGCACATTTCACATGTCACATATCATGTACTCCCCAGAGGTGTCTGAGGAGCCCACTGAGCTTGTCTGGCTTGGCTAAACTTTTTGAGATGTACTAACTAGCCTGAGAACCACAGTCCTTAGAAGTAGTACCTATTCCTCAGAGAATGTACCCACTCCTGGGTACTTCTGGCTGGCCTTCTCCTTCAACCATTTTTTTGGCCTCATACAGGACTTGGTTGGGGACCTTCTCTCTCCTTTTCTTACCAGATTTCAGCTACTTCCAGCTCCGAGCCCATCTGTATCAGGCTCGAGGGATCCTCCCTGCAGATGATAATGGCCTTTCAGATCCATTTGCAAGAGTGGTGTTTTCAACTCACTGCCGGACCACCAGGGTGAGACCACTTAAACTCGTGCCTCTGTCATCCTGGGAACTTGGGGAGAGAAAAATGATTGTGCCCTCACTGACATGTTTAAGGCCAGTACTATGGCAGTCCTCCTGGGGCTTTGGTATCTCCAAGCATTCGGGTAGCTATGCTCTGAGCAGTGTGGTTATGTTCAGGGAATATTTGACAGTCATTGAGCATGGTCTCAGAGGTTGATTGGCATGTGCTAGTTGGCCTTGAGTGCTGATCCCACACTTTTACCACTTCCCCTCCTGCCAGCCACCAGCTGCATGTAGCTGTGTGTGAGAGGGAATCAGCCCAGAGTTCCTCATTTTCCTGCATGTGGTTTGTTTCCACTGACTGTGGAACACTTGGGCTTTTTGTTTCTGTCTGCAGATGCTGGAGGAGACACTGAGCCCTATGTGGAATGAGCTACTTTTGTTTGACCAGCTCATTATTGATGGGAAGAAAGAAGAGTTGAAAACAGAGACCCCCATCATTATAATCAACCTTTTCAGCCACAATAAATTTGTAAGTATGGCCATGCTGCCCTCCTCCTGTTGTTTCCAGAACAGGGAAGGGAGAGGAGCTCTGTCTGCATGATGCCACTTCTCTCTTTGGTTTCCATGACTCAACTTGGTCCTGGTCCACTGGTGAGAGTGAGTCATGGGGACTGTGGCTGAGGTTAAGGCTTTCTGACTCAGAGATACTCTGAACTCATCAGGGGCTAATGAGTGCTCATTGGATCCAGGATCTCTTCTTTTCGACGAAACACTATGCCTGCTTCCTTGGCAGGCTCACATTGCAGAGGGCTCATAGCCTGGGGGAACTGGTAATGCTTTTAGGGCTGTTCCTTCCCATGTGTCCCCAGGCTTCATCGATCATCCCTCCTCAGTCCTCCCTCTTCTCTCTTTATTAGTGCTTTCAAGTCACACTGTCCCCTGGAGCCCCTTTGTTATCCTAAGGCTAATGGCATAACTTGCACTGGGTTCTCCTGTGTAATTCAGCAGCTTTCCTGGGGTTCCAGTACAAGACAAACCCTGTCGTATTGGGGTGAGTCCAGAGGAGGCCACCAAGATGGAGCATAGGACAGAGGAGGAGAGCTGAGTATATTCAGCCTACAGAGGTCAAGGGAAAGCCAGTGTCTTTTTGCTGTCTGCAGCCACCTGGTGGGAAAGGATAGAAAAGGTCAGTTCAGACTTCTCATGGAGGTACCGAGGGGCCCAATGGCAAGCAGTGGGCACAAACTGGCAAAGAAGAAAACCCATCTTGATATAAGGAAGCTAGTTTTACTCAGAGGTAGATCACATGCTGGGCCTGTAGCTCAGAGAGCTTGTAGTATATCCATCCTTGGAGATACTCAAACCCTATCTGGAAGAGACTCTGTAAAACTTGATCTAGCTTTGATGTCCTCTGGTGCATGGTGCTGGGTCATTTGACGAGTTCTGCATGGAGATGAACCATGAGTTAAGAGGAGCTGCTGCAGACATGCCTTGTCGGTTCCTAGCTCTGGATGGAGCAGAGGAAATCAAAGCAGAGGATGACATGGGTGGAAGAGTAGTCTTGTACTGTCTCAGATTGGCTGGAATTAGTGGTGGTCTTCCAGGTGGTGAGATAAAACAAGGATGATTTGATTCTTTCCCTCTTTCCTGCAGGGCTCCCCTGAGTTCCTCGGGCAGGCCTTTGCTGTCCCTCAGGTGAAGCTGGTCGATGAGCCATACACCAAACCTGCCCTGCAGTTCTTTGATTTCTACAGAGGCACCAAAGCAGCGGGAGAGCTCATTGCCACTTTTGAGCTGATTGAGCTCGATTACAGTGGCTATTTAGAGGTAACAGGCTTGTAGGAAGGTGCATATTGTTGCCAGCTCTCTGAGGAGAGCTGTGTGGGTGAGGTTGCATGGGGCCCACCAGATGATTCCAAGTTGGAGGCCACATCTGGCTTTCAACTGAAAGGAGGCTGCAGGGACAGCCTGTGAGCACAGAACTAGAGGAAGGGGAAAGGGAGCATGGCATGGCATGGCATGGCACAGAAATTACTTTCATCACCTGCTGTGTCCTGGTTTCACCTGTTCAGCCATCAGTGCCTGAGGACGTGGAGCCCAAGGAGCCCGACTACCTGGAAGACCCCCGTGCTGGACGGTTCATCATCCCTGAGGGCATCCGCCCAGTCCTGAAGGAGTTTCGCATAGAGGTGTGCTGCCATCTGCTGCACTGGCTTTCCCCTCAAGCTGCCCCTGGGTGGAGGGCAGGACTTGCTGAGGGCGTCCTCACCAAATGTGCCTGTGAGGCCTGAGCAGATGCCAGAAATGGAGGTGCTTGACATAAGGGAGAAACCATCTGAGTAGTTCAACAGGTGGAGATGCTGGGCGGCTGAGCTGGGAGAGCACGCCTGTGCCTCTTCTGGGGACTGTGTCCTGGTGGGTGGGGGGTGGCAGCATGGGCAGTGCCATGCCTGGCATGTCTCGGACAGCAGCTTCGTGTTGTAATTCAGATCCTGTTCTGGGGCCTGAGGGACCTGAAGAGAGTGAACCTGTTTGAAGTGGATGAACCCCAGGTGATAATTGAATGTGCTGGCAAGAAGGTGGAGTCAGAGGTGATTGTGTCCTACAAAGAGAACCCCAACTTCACTGAGCTGGTCAAATACATGGATGTGGTGAGTGGGAAGGTGGATTCTGCCATGCTAGGCTACACTGTGGCTACCCTGCACTGCCTCACTGCATGGGGCAAGATAGCAGGAGGGGAACTGCTTCCAGGATTTTGCTCTCCTGTGGCCACATGGTTCAGCTGCAGAACAAAACCTTTGAGAAATTGCCCACCAAGAGCCATCTTAGCCATGTGTTACTGCAAGGCTTTGATTTTTGGGCATAGCTGCAAGGTGCCGGCAGTCTTCTCCTTGTGTGATGGGGCTGCCGTAGTTTTATAGCTCAAGGGTTGATCACCCTTACTCCTGTGAACCCCACGCATAATTCTTTTGCAGGAGCTCCCAGAGCAGGTATACCTGCACCCTCCCCTCAGCATCTTCGTGGTGGAAAAGCGTGCTTTTGGGCGCACTGTGCTGGTGGGTAGCCATGTTGTGTCCAATGTGATGAAATTCTCTCCCAGAGAGCTGGAGGAGGAACCAGATGATGTGCCCAAAGGTGAGCTTGGAGAGGTTCTCATGGAGACAACAGGCAGGCTTTGCCAGTGGCAAAGACCCCTGGCTCTTCCACTCCCTCTTAGCCAGGCAGCAAACTCCTGGAATCACAAGGTCATAGAATCAGAGAATGGTTTGAGTTCGAAGGGAGCTTAAAGATCATCTCATTCCACCCTCTGCCATGAGTAAGGCCACCTTCCACTAGACCAGTTTGGTCCAAGCCCTGTCCAACCAGGCCTTGAATGTTTCCAGTGATGGGGCAGCCACAGCTTCTCTGGGCAAGCTGTGCCAGGGCCTCACCACCCTCACAGGGAAGAATTTACTCAGTGAGACCTCCATCTTTAGGGAGCTGGTCCACTAGGACCAAGGATTGAAAAATTTTCAGTTCTCTCACATTGTCAGGTCAAGGTCTAATCATCAGGTAATAGTTTAGCTAAATAGTTCTATGAGAGCAACAGCCAGCACTCCTGATTTGGAAGCATGAAGAAGCCAAAGATTGATCCATCTGTGGTTATTTATGAGTAGGGAAGGTATATCTCATAATTCTGAATTCCTGGCAGTCAGCAACAAGCATGTTGATGATGGTGGCCAATCTCTTGGATTTCCAGCAGGTTTTTTTGCAGGGTCTGCAATGAAAAGCTTTAAAATCAATCACACTACAGTGTTTTAACAGGGAGGGTTTTCCTGTGGCCAAAAGTAGGAAGTAGTGGGCAGAAATAAATGCATGGAAACATAAAGCTCTTATTTTCATCTCAGCTCGGAGAGTCTCATCTCACCATCTTCCATCTCAGACTGTGGTAAATATTGGACTACCAGCTGGTGACCCAGGTTCCAGCAGTCACCCCCTTAGTTTTGTGAAGGTGAGTGATGTGTTGGGCCCAACAAATTTTGAAGTTTGCAAAGCCAAACTGTAGGTTACAAACAAAAAAGAAAGTTCAGAAGTTCAGTGTTAGGTTTCACCCACCAGGTTTTTCTCTGGACTGAGACACTCCTTTCTCCTGCCTGCTCATTGGCAGTGCCACGTGCTGGGGCTCTGGCACAGGGAGGCTAAGGAGACCTGCTCTGTGCCTTGAGAATGGCTTCTTTTAGCAAAGAACAAACCTGGGGCCACAGGCAGCTTTGTGCCTCCTGTGCTCTGCCTGAAGGCTGAGCCTTTGCCAGAGGCTCTCAGGGCACTGGAGGAGGATGCATGAGTGTCCTGGATGGTCATTTCTTCCCTCTGAACCCTTTTCTCTGTTCTCTTAAGGCTCCTTTGAAGAAAATTCCTATCAATAAGCTTGTAAAGAAGGAAGATGAATATGAAGAGGAAAAACCAGAACTGGAAGAACTGGATTGGTGGTCCAAGTACTATGCATCCCTGAAAGAGCTGTATAACCAGGTAATATTTTGTGAGAGCTGCCAACAGAAGGGAAAATAGGCTGCACTGGCCTGACACAGATGTTTTCAACAATACTGAGTGTCACAGGAACTCTACTGGCATGGATCTGCAGGAAGATGTGGACTTTTGTGTTTCCAGCATACTTAAGGTAGTCAGGTATCAAGCATCTACCAGGTGGGGTGATTTCAGCAGGTGGTGGGTATTGAAACATCCCTGAGGCTTGGTGCCCAAGCAGGGTGAAAATGAGGCAGCTTCTGTTGAGGGACTCCTGAAAATGTGACGTTGCTGATTTTAACAGGGGTTTTCATGCTGCTTACTCTGTCCTGGTTATGTCCTAGTATGTGTTATGGGAGCAGGTCTGCTCCAAATTTCCTTCCTTGCCCTGTCTAACTTAAATTCCAATCAAAAGAAGCTAGCAGAAGGATCTGGGGAGAAGAAAAAGTCCTTAAGACTCTCACTGGATACCATCCTGCAATGATGTTACTATGAATGATTTCAGGCTATGTATTACTCTGCTGGCAGGAAAATGTCAGTGTTCTGTGCTTGGAAGGAGAAGCCTTTGCTGTCAGGGATCTGAGGTGACTGTTTATGTGTGTTTCAGGCATGCAGTGATGAGGAAGATGCTGAGAATGATGATCTGAATGATGCAGGTGGGTCCTCTAGCAATACCCCACTCTTTAATGGGGAGAACCAGGATTTTATACCACCCCAGAGGATACTGGGCTTGTGGGAATGGTGTCTGTGCAGACAACAACCTTGCAACATTCAGCAACAACAACATGAAAGTGAGCAGAGAGGCTGAAGACATCAACAAGGGCTAACAGGCTATTTCAAGTTGAAAACATCAAACTTTCCTGAAAAAAGTTTGGAAAATGGTCAGAAAAGTCCTGGGAAATAGTGGAGTCTTGTAAAATTGTGTTAAAGCAAGTGCTTTCCTGTGTGAGCAAAATGCAGAAAAATTATCTGCAGGGATCATGGGATTGTCTGTGTGAGACCGGGGAGCAGCGGTGGGATGGAGAGAGGACAGTGGGCAGGGAAAACTGTCCAGGAGCTGGGCATCAACTATGCTCCTGGAATATTCACCCGGGGTACAGGTGAATCAAGTAACAGAAAGTAACAGAGGTAACAGAAAGACAGTAATAACAATCTTTTTATGACCTGAGAACAGTGTTACAGCTGTAGGTTCAGGTTTGCAGAGGCATAAACAGTGACTCATATAGCTCTGACCTGGGAAAGGGCGAAGTATAAAAATTATGTTTATCAACAATTTAAGGAGAGGGCTTGAGGGTACCTGCATGCCATTAGCACTCAAGGGATCTGGAGCCTTGGGAAATGGGACAAGGACACACCCACTCTGTCCTTGGTTTGGTAGTGCCCTTGAAAAAGGTCTGGACACGGTCTCTCCAGGCTCAGCTAGCTGTGCCAAAAGTGGCAGTTATGCTTCAGTTAGCCACCCAAACCAGCAGGCCAGCAAACAAGCACTCATCCAAAGAGGAGGGTGAGTTCTCCTCTGTGCCTTCCCTGACAGCACCTGTGAGCTGGTCCAACCATCCTCCTTCATTTGGTTTCTGCCTAGTTCCTGTCTGAACAGCAGCCATGCAGGCAGACAGGCAGATCTGTGCCAATTTTTGTCCCCCTGTCCATCCAGCCATGCCCTGCTGGGAAACCTGAGATGCCAGAAGGACACTTGTTACAAACAGCAATAGTTTCAGTTGCCGTGACACAGGTCAAAGCCCTGGGTGAAAGCAGAAGCTGTGGCTGGGGTAATTTCATGTAGAGACACTTGACGTGATGGGCAAAATCAGAGTGTTTCCTAATCTCTTACTGTCATTTCTAGATGGAGGGAATTTAAATGTGTCCTCCATTGACATGGAAGCAGAGGATGAAGCAGTGATTGAAGCTGAACCTGCTCAACCCAAGAGGAAGCTCATTGCCACCCTTCAGGTGATAATTGGGGTGACCTAGTCTCTTTCAGCTCTGGCCTTTTGTCGATGTCCTCCTCACCTTCCTGCAGTGGAAAATTATGCTGGGAGGAGAACCTGCAGTGTGTGCTGAGGCCCCATCATTGCTGAACTTTGATGCAGCTAGTAAGACCTTGGAGCCAAGCTGGGATGTGCATCCACATCCAAGGCTGGCTCCAGGGACATGCAGGAAAACCTTTAACACCCTGCACTGAGTAATACAGGAGTAAGGTAGGACTAAGTGAAATGGTTGAAGCAGAGAAAGGATGGTCTTTCTGACTCTCCTTCCCTTTCAGATGGCAGGAAAAGGCCCAAAATTACTTTCTATTTATTTCAGATCTACAACTCTGAGCTGGAAAATGAGTTTGGTAATTTTGAAGACTGGTTGTGTGTTTTCCCCCTTCATCGTGGCAAAGCAAATGAGGATGAAGATGGAAATGAGGATGAACATTATGTGGGGAAGTACAAGGTACTGTTTCATTTGGATGACATTTGTGCTGCTTGTGGAAGAAGATCCTTATGACCTGTATTTTAGAGCAAGCCAACACCAGCAAAGCTTTGCAGGGTGCATGGGTGTGCAGGGTGACATGAGGTTGGGCTGCAGCATGGCAAGGGTACTGTTAGTGCCTGTTGAAGCTATTGTATTGCAGTCCTACTGTTAACTTATAAATCCATCTGATTTAGATTTTTTAGCTGCTACAAGGAGAAAGCATGAAGAATAAAGGACTCATTCTGGTTGCGGCCTCTGGGTGTATTCAATGTGCATATAAGTATTACTAAGCTTCACTGGTTTTAAAATTAGCAAAACTTATTTAAAAGAAGCATTATCCTCCCATCCAGGAGCCCTTGAGGAGCTACAGAAGCTGTAACTGTCCCTAGAAAGCCTTTGGTGTCCTCTGTCTTTGGCAGTCCAAAGTGTCTGGAGGTGCTCAGATCTGACATTGGCAGGGGTCTGACAGCCTGCAGCCTAAATTGCAAGCAGAGATTGTCTGGCCCATGTGGACATGACTGGACCTTTGGGAAGGACTGTCCCCATGGGCACAGGGTGTCTGTGGTCTGCAGGGGGAAACAGCTCTGATTTTCTAGTTGGCACGTAAAGCTGGTAGCTCCAACACTTTCTGAGATATTGCCATTTGTATCCAGCTCTTCCTTGAAAAGTGTTTTCTGCAGGGCTCCTTCTATGTCTACCCCACTGAGGAAGCTGTTACAGAGCCCAAGGTCTCCCGGGGCATTCCAAGGAACAGACCCATCAAGGTTCTTGTAAGAGTTTACATAGTTAAGGTAAGTCTGGTGTAGGTGGCAGTAATGCTTGGTGCTCTTTCCCCTCCCGATGGACCTTCTGCCATTCTCTGTTCAGTAAATGTGAGCAGTGGCACTTGTGAAAAATGTGATGCTGGCTTGAAGCCTCTGCCAGCCCAGTGGAAGACGCCTGTCCATGGAGAGTCTTCCATGCTCTGTAGCTTGAGGAGGTGCTAAAAGGCCAGATGGGTATTTCTTGTCTCCTTACATCTGCCTTGAGATCGTGAGCAAATGGGAGGGTCCACAGCTGAAGGCATCGATGGCTTGTAAAGTGAGGATTTGTGTGGGAACAAGTGGCTGTTTCACTGCCGGGGTAGGTGCTGGAGGGACCTGACCAAGCGGGCTTGGGTGATGTCAGGCCTGTGCAGTGTTCCTTGTGCAGGGTGCTCTCCACAGCTGTGTACAGCAGTACCTCTTGTATATTCCAGGCTACAAATCTCTCTCCAGCAGACCCCAACGGCAAAGCAGACCCCTATGTGGTGGTGACTGTGGGGCAGCAGCAGAAGGACACAAAGGAGCGATACATCCCAAAGCAGCTCAATCCCGTGTTTGGAGAGTATGCAGGAAGAGTTCATCTAGGAGGTTTAATAAGAACAGTGCAAACCTGGGGCTTGGAATGTAGCTCAGCATGTGTGGTCTTCTGTTCCTTTCTGATGGAGAATCTTGTGCTTTAATACAAAGCTCTTGGGCATGTCTCTTGCCTCCAGCTAACTCAGGAGCCATCATGTTTTGGGTTAGGAGATGAGCACGCCCAAGATTTAAAATTGGAAGCTGAGCACTGGAGAGCTTTTTCACTAACTCCAGGCCCTCTATCCAAGCTATACATTCTTGGAAAAGTAATTCCTTTGTTTGAACATGAGCACTGAAAATTGCACATACTGAATTTAGAGAGAACCAAAGTTTGTCAGAAGACTTTAAGTTGTTAAATACAGTTCTTAATTGTGTAGGATTATCAAAGCAGAGCATGTGTTTCATTTCCATCCTCTTTGCTAATTGCACTTTCCCTGTTTGATTCTGTCCAGAGTTGTGGAGCTGACAGTCTCCTTTCCCATGGAATCAGAACTCACTGTGGCAATATTTGACCATGATTTGGTTGGATCTGATGATCTGATTGGGGAGACCAAGATTGACTTGGAGAATCGGTTCTACAGCAAGCACAGGGCCAACTGTGGAGTGGCTGCACAGTATGACTTGTAGGTACCAATGTGACACGTTAGGGCCATAGACATTCTTCTCACCTGCCACGTGTGGGTAACAGAGCTCCTCCTGTTCTGCAAGACAGAATATGCATTTGCAGGTGCTCCTCGGATTCACTACAATTTATATGGATAACTCTATCTTTTTAGACACGTACCAGCTTCCTGTGATAGCTTTAATTCCTACTGCAAACTAATATACCTTGCATAATACAGCAAAAAAAAATTCTTTGCTGCTTTCACATTGGTGTTCTGTGAGAAAAGTGCTTTCTTGACACTGACCTTTCACAAAATGTGGCAGTTTCTCTGGCAGCATTTTATAAGTAGCAACACTCAGGACATCTGCTTTCCTTTGGCCTCCTTCCATATGGATTCTCTGGTGTCTTCAGCCAGTTTCCTGCAAACTTCTCCTACTCTGCTATTGGAAAATTAGCTGTGTGCATGGAGTTCAGTACCCCGCACAGCTGAAACCTCTTTCCCACTTAGGAACTGCAGCTAGAATTGCTCCTGCTGCTAGAATTGCTTCTGCTGCTCAGAAGCTAATAGTTCTGTGGGAAGCAAATCCAGCTTGTTCTCTGTTAGGACAGTGTTTGTTTAGCTTTTCATTCATTAGGATTTTTTGTAAGCCTTTTAAGCCCAGGGTTTTCCCAGTGAAAATCTGAGCAGGGTTCTAGTGGCATAACTTGTGCTGTGTAGAAAAGAAACTTAAGCTGAAGAAGTTCTTGATGTTTTCTTTTCCATGCAGAAATGGCTACAACATGTGGCGAGATGCTTTTAAACCCACGCAGATCTTGGATAGTTTATGCAAAGAAAACTCAATCCCTGCTGCAGAGTACAGATGGGAGGAGATCAAAGTGGACAATAAAATATTCAAGGTCCCTCCAGAGGCTTTTCCTGAAGGTACAGAGGGCTTGTTGAACTGCTCCCTTAAATAGCTGCCTGTGCTCAGCAATGCACATACTGGGGGGTGGTCTGGGAGCCCACCTGCTTCTCTTCCCTGAGGTGTCCAGGCTGGCTTCCCCACTCTGTGCCCTGCATGGCCCAGTTTTTTGGGTCACTGTGGGGTGCATCCTTGGTGTTCAGTGCCCTGGTTTCAGTGGATGACACTGTTGCACTGGGAGAAGATGTGATCCAGGCCATTAGGTACCAAAGTGGCTTCCCTGGCAGTGGATGGAACAAAGTAAACCCACTTGCACGGCAGTGTTGGTCATGGAGGTTTGTTGTATGCCAGCTTATTCTGGTAGCTGGCACTGTCACAAAGCTGTACCTTCATCTGCTTATGATCACTATCAGCAAGATAATAAAGTCCTGTTTGGGGTTGTGGGTGTTTTGGAGTTTTTTTGGTGTTTTTTTTTTTTTTGTTGTTGGTTGGTTGGTTGGTTGGTTTTCTTTTAATGGTTTCTTTTTGTGTGTGTGTGTGTGTTTTGTTTTGTTTTGGGTGTATTTTTTTTTTGCTGGGGGCTTGGGGGGTAAGTGTTTTTTCAGTCTTCTTTCCTGTTTTTAGCTGGCTATGTCTAAGAATGCTCTGTGCTTCCAGTCCCTTGGGTGATTCCACACTTCTCTCTACTGTTGATCTCCACACTGTGGGCAGCTTCTGCTTCTCATTTGCTGTTTTTCTTTCCTTCTCACTGGCATTACAAACCCTGATCCAGGGCCACAGATGTCCAAGAACACATGAACCTTTCACAGCCTCCACCAGCAGTGATGGAGAATTTCCCTGAGCAAAGGTCAGCCCCTGCTGCAGCCAACACCTGTGCAATTGAATCCAACCTCAAGGAAAGACTAGAGCAGGTGTGGCCCACTTGTGGATGGCTGAGTACTGCAAGGCAATGCTGTATAGCCTGTAGGAAGTATTATCCCTGGCGTTACCTGCTCATACTGAGGACACCTGTGTGTATGGCCAACTTTACTTTCTCCTTGTTTCAGTGCAACTGTTCCTCAGTTTTCTGGTGGTATTTATGGCTTATGCAAAGAAAGGAAAAGAAATCCCACTCAGGAGAGGGCAAGGAGCCTCCAAAAGGAGCCTCTTTTCCTCTTTTTTTCAGGTCACTGGAGAGCTGGGAAGGGAGAAACAAGGCGCTCTCCTGGTGTTCCCTGACAGCTGGCTCTGGTTCCAACATAGCTGCAGCTGGTGCCCTGTGAACCCCTGTTGTGCTTGGAATGATTTAGGTGTCAGACTGATATCCAAGGGGCAGATGTGCTCCACAAACCCAGGAGTGAGTGGGTCACTGTACCCTCACCTGTCGGCTCTGGCTTTTCTACCACGAGCAAGATTTGGTCTTGAGCTCCCATTTGGCTTTGCTGTGCCAAAGGAGTCAATTAGTCACACGTGTTCATTAACAGAGAGCACAGCTGCATGTCTTGAGAGTAGCAAGTAATGCTTTCCAGTAGCATTTCTCTGGCAAAAAATTCATCCATGGATCTGTTGGCACTACCACAGAGATGGGGGGATTAAACTGCCCCAGAAGGTCACGTCCTCCTCAATGTGCCTTGTATGTTCTTCTCGAGGCCAGAGTAAATTCTTTTTTTCCTTTTCTGTGGTATTTCTCCTGGATTCTTTTCTTCCTGCCTGCCATTTCTCTCATCACTGCAACATATTGAACTCACTCCCTTCATCTTTGCCCTCCTGCTTCTCCCCATTTGTTTTTCTGGAGATGTGCTTGTTTGCCCAGTCCATCAACTCACGTTACTCGTGCTGGTGACTGATGTCCTGACATGCCTTTTGCTGGCCAGAAGCCTTCATCTTCTCCCTTGCTGTGTCCTGCTGCAGACACCTCTGTGAGGAACAAGAGAGGAGTGGCAGATGAGAACTTGTCGGTGGATGTTGAACGTAAGGCTTTGTATGTCCTGCAGCACTGGGAAGAGATGCCAGGATATGGGTACAAGCTGGTACCAGAGCATGTGGAAATCCGGTCTTTGTACAACCCGGAGAACCCTGGGCTTGTGCAGGTGAGATGTGTTTCTGTGCCAAACCTCAACATTGTTTCGGGAAAGGACCTTCTGGACAGCTGGTTTCCAGCCCCCTGTCTGGTCTCCTGTGAATCTTACGCATTGTCCCTTTCCTGGGTTGGTGACTGGAGTTGTGTCTGTGGATGGCTGGCCCAGCTATGAAGTGAGGACATTGGCCTTTGTTGTCCTTTGCTCACATCTGCCCTCTGACTGCTCATGATGCTTCTGAACACCCTTTCCTCGAGGAACTTCTGTCCATTGATGTTGTGTTCACAGTGCTAGTGACCCAGAGGCCTTCCTGTCTCCGCAGGCCGTTTAGCACTGCTTTGATGAGGATGCTGTGTGGGTGGCAATAACCTGCTCTGCTTCTGAGCCCTGCCACCATGCACCCCCATGGGTGATGGTATCCTTGCCTGTCCCTGCCTCCTCTGCATTGTCCCTTATCTCTGCTGTTTTGCAAGAACCTCGTTCTGTACCCTTGGCTTCTCTCTGGGGCACGACGTAACTGCTGGCTGGAGAAGAAACATCCATCCTTATTTTTGTGCAATGCAGTCACCTGAACTCACCATTTTAATGTTCTGCACTGAAATCTCCTGTGCCCTTGGGTACTGGAGGTTTGAACAAAGCAGAGTTCTGCAGTCATGCTGGCTTTGTTTGGCGTTGGAAATACATGTAGGGATAGCAGAGTCAGACCCATCACTTCTTCGTTTTCTTGGTTTTGCTTAAGCATTGCATCACCATATGCTCCTTGTTAAGACAGAGGGACATGTTTGCCTCTGTTTGAAATGGATTCAGTATAGGTGAAGTGGTTTTTCTTGGGAGCAGAAATAAACAATCTTTCGTAGCCTTAATTTTTTCCCTGTGTAAAATCTAATCTCATGTCACTCTCAAGTGCTGGGAATGGAGAGAACCAAGCTGTGGCTTTCTGACAAGAACTTTCCTTGCAGGACCAAGCCCTTGCTCCTTGAAGAGCTGGACAGTGGT
The DNA here is from genome assembly GCA_013397975.1 of Machaerirhynchus nigripectus. Taxonomy (NCBI): domain Eukaryota; kingdom Metazoa; phylum Chordata; class Aves; order Passeriformes; family Dicruridae; genus Machaerirhynchus; species Machaerirhynchus nigripectus. The sequence continues at coordinate 140,257 of VZRQ01000587.1, forward strand.
CTGTCTTTTGAAGTGTCTCTGCTGTCTTCTCTCATCAGGGCTCCTTGCACATGTGGATTGACATGTTTCCAAACGATGTCCCTGCACCACCACCTGTCAACATCAAACCACGACTGCCTGTCAGGTAGCACCTGTGGGAATGGGGCTGGGGCTGGTGGGCTGCAGGGATGGTCAGTGTCCCTTTCCATGGCTGGTGGGACATGCCACAGGGCACAGGCTGAGGGTCAGTGCTAGTGTGGCATGCAGCCCTCTTTGCTCCAGCTCTGACCACAGGATGTTCTCTTGAATGTATTAGTGTGGGCCATAAGAGCTTCAGCTGCCCAAGGTTTAGGGAAGGGCAGGTTAATGGCTGGACATAAAGGTAATAGAAACTCAGGCCAGAGCTATTCATCAAACTCTATTCTGACTAGTGGACAGATGTCCTTGGGAGCCTGGAGAAGTGAAGGAGGAAATCTGCTGTTTTCAAGGATCTAATGGTGTTTTTGAGATGGAGGGTCCAGATTATTCTCAGATGTGCACCTGAAAGGACAGGAGATAATGAACATAACATAAATTGCAGCAAGGGAAACTCCAACTGGATATAGGGAAAACATTTTCCCAATGAGAGTGAAGCTACCCTGAAATAGGGACACATTAACTCAGATGTGCTGGGATATCTCTCCTTGGTGATATTAAAAACTAATGCAGACAAGGCCCTGAGCAATTAACCTACTATGAAGCTAAAGCAAGAGCTTGGAGCAGAGACTGCAGAGATCCCTTCCTGCCTAAGCTTTTCTGTGCTCCTATGGCTTAGTAGAGCTGGGTGGGTTTCCCATGCACCAGGGATTTGCTTTGCAAAAGCTGCCTGTATTGACTGTGGGTGTTTGTCTTGTGGGGTTGTAGTGTCCAGAAAGGGGTTTATGCCTGGCAGTGAGACTGCTGGTCTGTGCTTGGCTGGAGGAGCAGGGAAACCACACTGCTAGGAAGGTTCAAGTCCTGCTGCTCTGGCACTGTGCTCAGGCCTTGACCTGCCCTCCTAGGCACCAGGGACAAGGGCATGTGTCTCACCTCTGTGTCCTTCCCACAGCTATGAGCTCCGTGTGATTATCTGGAACACGGACGATGTGATCCTTGATGATGTCAACCCAGTCACGGGAGAGCCTTCAAGTGACATCTACGTGAAAAGGTCCAGTGGGAACCGGCGGGACGCCAGAGCCTGGCTGCCCTGCTCCTTAGCCAGGCCCACACACTCACTTGCCTCCTCTGCTCCCCCTTGCCTTGGTGTGAGGTGCCCACTCCAGTCCACTGCATGGGCAGCTGTACCCCCAGAGATGTCCAGGTGTTGCTCTGCTTCGACCCTTTCCTGCTACCCCATGGGGTTTGGTGCTTCCATCCTTCTGCTCTGCCTTTGAGGCTGGCTGACAGGGGTAGGGGGTAACTGAGTTTCTCCTGCAGCTGGATAAAAGGTCTTGACCACGACAAGCAGGAGACAGATGTTCACTTTAACTCCTTGACTGGGGAAGGCAATTTCAACTGGAGGTTCATCTTCCGCTTCAATTATCTCCCAACTGAGAAGGAGATCACCTACAGGAAAAAGGACTCTGTCTTCTCCATGGAGGAATCAGAGTTTCGGGAGCCGGCTGTTCTGGTCCTTCAGATCTGGGATTATGACAGGATTTCAGCTAATGACTTTCTAGGTATGGTGTTACTTGCTGGATGTGGGGTGACCTGTACCTCACCTTGCTGGAGTATTACAGCATTTCCCTGTGATTCAGCTCTCTAAGGAGGGGCACTAGGACCATCAGATCAAACTCTTCAGCTCAGCAGTCACCTGGGCTGGTTTTTCACATGTGATCTATAGACAGAGCCTAGAGATAGGCACCTCCCCTACACAGACATGTAGTGCTTGCACGCTTCCCCTAGGGCCTTGGTGTATATTTTCAGGGCCTGTCACACTACAGGACTTCCAGGTTCTGCTTCCTCACAACCTCTCCAATAAACTTGCTGCTCTTACTTAAATATGCAGATCCCAAAGTCTGGGCCTAAGAGCAGTTTCCCAGGACCTTAAGTTGTGGGCACAGGGGCAACCTGTGTGAGACTATTGACAACTTTTGTGAGACTATTGGCACTTGAGTTGCAGCATCCCATTCCTGGGGGAGCTCAGAGCTCCCTGGATGCTCTGATACTTCCCAGTAATCAGACCTGCTGAGCTGGGCATGCAGCAAGGCCTGGTGCTGAAACACAGCTAGTGGTGATTCCCCCCACATTATGCTAGCACAAATACTGCTGATTCTCTTCCACCTCTGCTGTCATCTCCAAACTTATGGCACTCTGTTCAGTTGTTCCTCCCTTCTTCAAATGTTAGCCTCCCTATTAAAAAGCAGCCCCTTTGCTGTACTATCTTTTGGGCATGTTGAAACTCTCCTTATATGTCAACCTTTCATAGTGTATTTAAGCAGCTTTACTCCATGAGGCACTTCGAGTGGTTCGGCCATGAAGAACTGAGGCACTGAAGAAAGCATTAGCAATTCCAATGATTTCTGGCATATGTAATCTCAGGAACTTTTAGGTAGTAGGGGCTTCTTCAGTGTTTATTGCAATCTCCTGCCCCAAGCAAGGCTAGATGCACTGTAGGTCAGGTTACTCAGGACATTTTCTGGGTGGGTTTTGATTATCTCCAAGGATGGAATCCCAGCAGCCTTCTGGGACCCTTTTGCTGGCTGCACCTTTCTCACAATTCTCAGGTTTTTTCCCACAGCATTTAGTGTCTGTTGCCTTATGTGGTTTCATTATCCATTTCTGAGAAGAGTCTAGCTCCATCTGCTCTGTAGCTTCATTTAGGTTGTGAGGGATGCAGTAAGATCTCCTTGACCTCTCTTTTCTGGGCTGAACATATATGTGTTTCTCACCCCTCCTGCTGTGGTACCTACTACAGACTTGACTATCTCAGCCACTAAACACTATTTAGTTGACACCTTTCGTGTATTGGAGGTCCAAAACTGGGCACTGTATCCCGATGCAGTCTCGCTTGGAGCTGAGCAGAGAACACTCACATCCCTTGTCTGCTTTTGCCAGTACCGACCAGGATGTGATAAGATTGATTTGTTGCAAGGGCTCAGTGCCAAAGTGGGACAGGAGCTCATTTCAAGCAGAACAGACGTGCAAGGCCAAACATGGAAATGAACTGAGGCTGTTGCAGATCTAAGACAAACTTGAAATTTGTAAAGCATTTTTAATTTTAAAGCATTATCATTTTATAATTTTAATTGACATTTCCAGGAATTAGGGAGGAAGAGGAGCTAAGACATGTGAGGAGAGCACGGTTGGACATGATAAAGTGGTGAAAATAACTCACCACATGAACTCACCAAACAGCCCATACCAACAACAAGAGGAGACCTGGGGCTTCTGCCTCTGTCTCTAACTCCTGAGCTAGTCCTTTCCTACGCAGAATTTCAGGTTCTCCATCTGTAAATGTGCAGGGCTCTGCTAGATCACTGCAGTAGCTGGGACCTACTTATGGCAGTTGGGAGTGTGGCAGAGACAGCCAAGAGTCTTGTGGGCCTGACCTTAGGGTTTTACCATGTGGTCTCCTGTTTCCTGTGCCTGCAGGCTCCATTGAGCTGAAGCTGCATGACATGGTGCGGGCAGCCAAGAGCTCTGAGCATTGCACCATCAAAATGGCCAAGGAGAATGCAACACCTCGCTTCTCCATCTTCCGAAATAAGCGCATGAGGGGCTGGTGGCCCTTCATCAAACTCAGAGATCAAGAAGATGACAAGAGAGAGGAGAGGGAGTACAAGAAGAAAAACAAAAAAAAGTGGAGCAGCTCAGTCAAACCAGAGGATGTGGAATTCACAGATCCCAGTGGAAACAAATACCTCCTGACGGTAGGGTGGGGTGCTGGCACTGGAGAGCACAGCCAGTGTTTGCCTCTGCCTTGATACGGCAGCCTGTCCTACATGCACACGATCTATAGAGGCAGCAGCTACCCAGCTAGTGCCAATCTAGCACTTTGTCTACCCTGAAGAACCAGGTGCTATGGCATGCAGGGGTGTCTAACTTCATGTATTCCTCTGAGCTTCCCATAGAGGAGTGCCCCATGAGAAGAGCTGTCTTCATTTAGGAATTTGGTGTTCCCACTGAAACACCCCAGACCATGTGCTCCTTGCTCACTCCTACTCCAAAGCAAGAGGCATATGGCTCCCCATCAGCCAGCCAGGACAGCAGCAGAAGCCTGTCCTGGGGTCTCTGCCTGCCGAAGACAGGCAGGTGCCAACTGACCTGGGACAGACCTGCTCCTGATGGCCCTGCTACTGGACCACTGTGTGTCCCCAAGGGTGAATTTTGCTCAGTGCCATTCTGGGAGGGTGCAGACAAATCAGGTAGCTGGGGAGTGCATTAAAATGCAGTTCCTTGTCTGCAAAAGAAGTTAGTTTCTTATCAGGCCACAGTTTCTACTGGCTGTGAAGTAAGACTCTAGCCAATGGAGAAAAAAGCTCCGAGCCCTAAGTGGAACTGGGAGAAAAATGCCCAATTGTGGCAGGGTGTGTGGTCAGCAGGCTGGTCTGTGAACCTACGCATTCAACTGGGGCTTAGATATATTCTCCCTCCAGGGTAAGGTGGAAGCAGAGTTCCAACTGCTGACTGTGGAGGAGGCTGACAAAAGTCCTGTTGGCTTGGGCCGAAAAGGGCCCGAACCCCTGGAAAAGCCCAAGTGAGTATCTGTATTACAACCTTTAGGATGGGTAGACAGTGCTGTGTTCTCAGCAGCTGTTTGTATGGAAACTGGGAGCATTGGCTTGTCAGGAAGCCAAGAGCAAGCACCGAGGCTCTGGGAAGTGGGGTCTGCAGGACCACGACTGCCAGGGTTTCCCAGAGCTCAAGTGGGTCCACAGGACTTGGGGCTGCAGCACCTGGCCCAGGGTTGATCTCAGGAAGATATTCAAGGCTGCCATAACATTGCTTGTACAAGGGTCAGGTCTGTCTGTGTGAAGGGATCCCTTGTCTGCGTGCGTGAAGGACAGCTCTGGGGGCACGGGGTCACTGTTCCAAGAGTCCCATCCTGTTGTCTCTAGTGTTTCCACAGGCAGCGTGTTTACTGTAGCCCCTGGGCTGATCCTGCCTGGAAGTAGCAGGAAGAGCTTGTAATTCATGAGGGTAGCAGGACACCAAAGCAGAAGGGCCAATGTGATGCTCTGTGGATTGAGCCTGTGCTTATCCATTCTTCTCTTCCTTTTCTAGCCGGCCAAAAACAACTTTCAACTGGTTTGTGAATCCCATGAAAACCTTTGTGTTTTTCATCTGGAAGCGGTACAAGAGATACATAATTATGCTGTTCGTTATCACTCTTCTGACAATCTTCTTGGTTCTTTTGGTCTACACCATGCCTGGATACATCAGTGAGAAGATCATCAATGGATAAATGCTCTCCAGCAGAGAACTACTCAAAGACAGGGGTGATTGTGGCAGGAATCAAGATTGGATCAGAAAGTTTAATGAAACCCTGTGGGTGCAGAGACAGCCTAGAGAGAAACACCCGCAGAAGTGGGCTTTGTTTTGGCTCTATTTCCTCATGAATAAAAGCTCTTTGACTACTCTCTCTGATGCTGCTTGTGTTTTGTAGCTGCGTTCTGGAGCTGGGGACAACCTGCTTTATACAGACCTCACTGCTGCCCCTTTGCCCTTCCTCCTGAGTAGTACAGCAGCAAGGACTACACTGGGACAGCACAGGGTCATGAATGTGCACCTGTGTTTGGTGTTGGGCTGATGTAAACTAAATGAGACTTGTTCTCAGCATGTTTCCTGGTGCACCAGGGTTCCTGTCATCTGCACAGACAAGCCCTGACATGATCTGATCCCAAGTGAAGGTGTTTCGACCAGGGTTTTGAAAGTATAGATTCCTTCTGAGACGTGCAGGTGATGCTCAGTGGGACCACAGTATTTCCAAAGAATTTAACTGACTATGCAGTTTTATAGCAAAGGTGCCTGCCTTATGGCCATTTTGAATGGGGCAGGAACAGAGTATGTTTTGGGGACAAAACCCTCTGAGTCAGGCAGGTAGATGTGAAGCAGGTGAGGACTCTGGTTGACATCAAGCAAGAAGTCAGTGTGGGGCAGACATGATGTTCCCCCAGTGAGTCTAGAGTTCAACCATGGAGTGGAGGCCCCAGAATGGCAAGGAGGGAGGCCTCTCTCCCTTTGGGCCGCAAGGTGGGGTGAAATGGGCTGCAAAGGGTCATGCAGCACCTGCTTGGGGCTACAGCAATGCCCTGGGCTGCGACAGTGCTGCATCACTCCCAGTTTTTCTGCACGGCCTATTGAGTGGGATGTTGCCTGCATGAACAGTGCCTGGTCCTCCCTGGTGCACCCCAGCAGCAACTGATCCATTCAAACAAACTCAGTGCACTCCAGCATACCCAGTGCACACCTCCAGAGAGCCCTCTTGGCTCTTTCAGCCATGCTCAGCCACATTTCCCACCACACCACCAGGCTGGGGCTCCGTGAGACTAAAAGTGAGTCTGCCTCAGTGTCTCGGTTGAGAGACAGGTTTATGAGAAAATGCTCTGGAATGAGTGTTTCCTCTAAAGAAAAATACTTCAGCAATCCTTTTTTTTGCCAGTGAGAAAAATGAATACCAGTGGGTCAAAGTGAAAAAAAAAAATCAGTTGTTTATTGACAAAAAAAGTGCCCACACGGCACGGGAAAAAAAGGAATAAATGCTAGATATTAAACCATCAGAACCTTACTCCCCCCCCCTCCC
>VZRQ01000588.1:0-12640 GCA_013397975.1 Machaerirhynchus nigripectus
GTGTGGCCTCATTCCTGACAGCTATTTTTGGGGAGTTCGTCCAGGATCCACACTTTTGGCCACAATTTAGGGAATTGTTAGAGGAGGGGTACCCAGTCCGATTGAGACTGCTCCGAGACTTCTCCCTGGATCGTCATCCTCCAAATCCGTGGATTTCCTAGCAGTCAAGAGGAGACCACCCAACGTAAAACCCGGTAAGGCCTAGCCCTTTTTAGGGCAAAAAGATTAGGGAAAATCCTTTCTAGGGCCAAAAAGTTTGGGGTGAACTCTCCAGCGAAGCTTGCCTTGTATGAGTGAGTGTGGGGATTAGCTGGTTATATCCTCAGAGAGATGGTGTGTGTATGGTGCAGGCTTTTTAGGTGGTGTCCACCACGAGGGATTGCTACCGTGGGGCAGACGAGGTAGCAGATGGAGCGTGGTTGCGGCATCAGGGGGAGAGGAGGTACCATTTAGGGTTCCTAAGTGGCCGTTAGGGACCAGTTTCTTGTGATTGTGCCCCGTAAAGCGTCATAGGGTCCGGAACCTGTGGTGTCAGGGAGAAGCCTCGGCAAAGTGTTGAGATCAAGGTACTATTTTTTGAGGAAGGGAGTAGTTGCTCTTGAGTCAGGAAGTGAAGATATCAATGTGTGATTGCATCTTGGTTATAATATTGTGTCCATTGTTAGTAAGTTCATTTATTTTTTTGGTTGTGGCAGAGAGCTTTAGTTGGTGGATTTTCTTGTTGTTTTGTTTTACTGATTTAAGTATAAGGATACCATTCTGGTATCTTTTAGTTATATTTTTTGTCTTTATCCTAATTTTTGTGATTTAAAGGTGGTCTTTGTGTGTTAGACTTCTGTTGTTTTAAAATGCTTTAAGATATTGAGTCCGATTTCATTTGGTTGTTTGCCTTGTGTGATTAAGGTCAGACACGAACGACTTCTTGGTTTTGCCCTTTTTCATTCTTCCTGCTTGTGGTTTTCTTGTAGCGGGTGCCATTTTCGTAGTTCTCACAGGGGCTCCATCTTGGTAGTTCCCACGGGGGTCATTTTGGTAGTTCCCACGGGGGCACCATCTTGGAATTCTCATAATTAGCTTCCTTACATAATCTGCTTGGTTGCCCTTTTTTTTTCCACCAGAAAAAGTAAGATGGGACAATTAAGTAGTAAAAAAGGGAATGAACAAAAATTAAAGTATGTCTTCCCAGATAGTCCCCTAGGGATAATGTTAACTCAATGGGAAGAAAATCTTCTAACACGTGAAAAAGACCAAAATAAAATTATTCAATATTGGATGCTTAAATGGCCAAAAAGAAAAATCAGAATGGATGGACTATATTGGCCTCGACATGGCTTTATGGAACCATGGCTTTGCCAAGCTTTATACTCTTATGCCATTTTAAAACACCAATTGGCTCAGATGAAAAAGAGTATGCTGAAATATAGCTGAAATATTGGAAACAAGAGAAAAAAGAAGAAGCAAAAATTTGTCACGTGTTAGAAGAAAATAAAGAAGTAAGTAAAAAGAAATATAAGCAGTTAAAATGGGATCCTCTTGATGTGCTTCCCCCTGTCACTGAACATCTAATAGAAACTGGAACAAATGGTACTGAAACTTCAAGTCAAATTTATCCAACTGAAAGTCCAAATTCAAATACATCTAAAACAATAATTCCAATTGGTGATGGTAACCTGCCATGTTCCTCAAATAAAAATTTAGAGAAAGGGGAAACCCCCGCTAGTAATGAAAGCCCAGCCTTCTTCACTAGAAAGAAACATCTGACATCAGTAGAATGCTTCTTCTGTTCTTGTGACCTGCATAATGCAAAGGTTCTACCTTTAAGGGAAGTTCCAGTGGGAGGAATGCAAGGTGGCATTGGATATGTCAGTGTACCCCTTACCTCTACGGAGGTAAGGGAGTTTAAGAAGGAAATGAAAAATGTATTAAGTGATCCCTTAGGGCTTGCAGAGCAATTCGATCAGTTCCCGGGCCCTAATGTTTTTACTTGGAAAGAATTAAATTCAATAATGCAAAACCTTTTCTCCCCTGAGAAGAGACAAATGATTCAAACAGCTGGTATTCAAATTTGAGATAGGGAAAATAATCAAGTGCCCAATGGAGAGCAAAAATTACCCTTGATAGATCCCAACTGGAACCCTAATACAGAAGGAGGAAGAAGAAGCATGGCAGATTATCGAACATTTATAATCAGAGGAATAAAAGAGGCAGTTCCTCGTGTTAACAATATGAAAAAAGCCTTTTGTGGGAAAAAAGGAAAAGATGAATCTCCAATTGCTTGGATAACCCGCTTAAGGAATAATATACAACTTTATTCTGAAATCGATTTAGAAAGCGTGGCTGGTCAAACAATGTTAAAAGTACATTTTGTCATGCACTCCTGGCCTGACATCAGAAAAAAATTAGAAAAATTAGAAGGAGGGCCAGACTGGTAATTAGATTAATTACTCAAAGAATCCCAAAAGGTATATGTTAGACGAGATGAAGAAAAGATGAAAACAAAAACTAAAATAATGATGACAGTGACAAAGGGAGAAAATAAGCCATCTGAGGAAAAGCCCACTGGAAAAGAACAATAAATCAAAACCAACTGCTCTAGTCAAAGGTCTGGCAAACTTACTTGTTTTTATTGTAAAAGGGAAGGACATACTCAAAGGTTTTGTTTTAAAAGAATAAAAGACCAAGAGGCTTACCAAATAGAAGGACAATCCCTGAAAGACTAGGGATGCCAAGGGCTCTGTTTCCTGGGGCGTGAAAAACATCTTCAAGAGCCTTTGGTGAAGCTCTGAATAGGCCCCCAGGAAGAACTCATGGAATTTTTAGTTAACACAGGAGCCAAACGGACCTGTGCCATTAGGAAACCTAACGGTTGTAATTTAAGTAAAAAGGTTATAGAAATAATTGGTGCAAAGGGGGAATCCTTCCCTGTGCCTTTGATTACACAAGTTACTATTGCTGGAAATGGTCAAAGGGAACAAGGTGATGTTTTATATTTACCCCAGGCTGGAAATAATTTGTTGGGACGAGATTTTCAAATACCCCTCCAAAGCTGGAGTAATTCCTAATAACGGCCAAATGAAAGTTAAAATGTTCGTTTTGACCCAGGAAGATGAACAGCAAATTGATCCTATGGTATGGGCAAAATCCAGAAATCGGGGAAAAATGAACACCCCACCTATAACAATTGATCTAATGCCTAACAGCAAACCAATTAGAGTTCCCCAATACCTGTTATCCATGGATGGAAAGAAAGCACTAAAACCTGTAATACAAGAGTTAATTCAAGATGGGATTCTTGAGATCTGTAAATCCCCATACAATACCCCTATACTGGCAATTAAAAAAACGGATAATACTTATTGATTAGTACAAGACCTTAGAGAAATTTATTAAAAGGTGCAGGCTAAGTACCCCTTGGTTCAGAATCCATATACTCTGCTAAATAGGGTACCTCCCACTCATTCATGGTTTGGCATTATCAATAGTAAAGATGCATTCTGGACATGTCCTCTAGACTCTCGTGACAGGCACATCTTCACATTCACTTGGGAGGACCCTGATACAGGGAGGAAACAACAACTGTGCTGGACCAGACTGCTCCAAGGATACACAGAATCGCCTACTCTTTTCGGCCAGGCTCTGGACACGCTGTTACATTCCTTTTCTCTACCTTTAGGACTACAGGTAATGCAATACGTGGATGACCTGTTACTCTCTGGAAAGCAGGAATCCACTGTGCGAACAGGTACCATTGAATTGCTAAATTTTCTAGGGAAGAACGGGTTAAGAGTACCAAAAATGAAACTTCAATTTGCTATGCCAGAAGTAAAATATCTAGGCCATATAATTGGACAAGGAACTAGAAAGCTAAGTCCTGAAAGAATAGAAGTAATTTTAAATTTGCACTCCCCAAGAACGAAGCGTGAAATCAGAAAATTACTAGGTTTAGTTGGCTATTGTATGGTTTGGATTGATCAGTACACCCAATCAGTTAAATTCTTGTACGAAAAATTAACAGAACAAGAACCTTCAACTTGGACAACACATGATGACTTCGAGTTGAAAGAGTTAAAATCTAAATTAACTAAAGCACCTGTCTTAAGTCTCCCTTCCCTAGAAAAACCGTTCAACCTGTACGTCAATGTGGAGAAGGGAATTTTGTATGGAGTCCTGACGCAGGAGTGGGGTGGGGTACGTAAACCTGCGGCCCATCTATCAAAATTACTGGATCTGGTAACATGAGGGTGGCCGATACGTATTCAAGCTGTTGCAGCTGTAGCCACCGTTGTCACTGAAAGCCAGAAACTTATTTTTGGAGGAACACTCAAGAGTACACACACCACATTCTGTCAAAAGGATTCTCAGCCAGCCAGCTGCTGAGTGGCTATCTGATCCCCGCATGATTAAATATGAAACCATCTAATGCACACTGAACATCTAACGTTAATTACCAATTCAAGCATTAATCCGGCTCAATTTCTTTATGGAAGCCCTCAAGAAAACATTATCCATGATTGCATAAACATAATTGACTTACAAACTAAAGGTAGAGAGGACCTAGTGGATCACCCCCTCGAGGATGGAGAAATCCTTTTTCTAGATGGATCCTCCAGGTGTGTGGAAGGAAAACGTTGTTCTGGTTACTCTACTGTAGATGGCCAGCAACTATCTGTAATTGAAAAAATCAAATTACCAGCCACCTGGTCAGCTCAAGTATGTGAATTATATGCCTTAGAAAGAGCTCTACAGAGATTAGCCAGAACAGGGACTATCTACACTGATTCCTGCTATGCTTATGGCGTAGCTCGTACATTTGGAAAAATATGGGCAGAAAGAGGATTCCTAAATACTAAAGGAAAGGGCATTCTACACAAAGAAATAATATTAAAAATTCTGGAAGTCCTTAAATTACCAAAGGAAATCTTAATAGTGCACTTATGGGGACATGGAAAAGGACTAAATATGGAAGCAAGAGGGAATTATCTTGCTGAGTTAGCAGCCAAAGATGTGGCCCTTGAGGGAAAAGAAACCGAAGTTATGAAATTGAACTTGGGAGGGGAAGAAACTTTAATACCACCTATATTTAAAGAACAGGAGAAACAGAGAGTGATAGCTCTGGGAGGAAAAGAAGATTGTCTAGGTCGGTGGTATCTCCCAGATGGCCATCAAGTATTGAATAAAGAATTAACCTGGGAAGCCCTATCAAGTATACATCAAACTAACCATTAGGGTTCTCGAGCTTTAGTGGACCACTTCCTCCGAATTTTCAGATGCCCAGGTGTCTCTGAATTGGCAAACCAAATTAAGCGAGATTGTTTAATTTTCCAGAAAGTAAACTGAAAAGTTATGAGGAGAAAAATGCCTGGGGCAATTGAGTTAGCAATCCGACCTTTCCAAAGCAGACAAATAGATTTCACCAAAATGCCCCCAGTTCAGAGGTGGAAATACCTTTTGGTGATCACAGATCACCTCACTCATTGGGTGGAAGCCATCCCTACTGTCAACGCTACGGCCCACACAGTGAGCAAGGTCATCTTAGAACAGATTATCCCTCGTTACGGAATGGTGAACCACATTGAATCAGCGAGGAACACATTTCACCTCACACGTGTTACAGCAACTGGTGCAGCAATTGGGAATAAAGTGGAAACGGCATACACCAGGGCACCCTCAAAGCTCGGGGAGAGTGGAACGTATGAACCAAACTGTAAAAACCACATTGACTAAGCTCGTGTTAGAGACCCGATGGTCGTGGGTTAAATGTCTTCCTCTCGCACTCGTAAGGATAAGGACGCAACCTGGAACGGACTTAGGTGTGTCCCCTTATGAGATGTTATTTTGGCCTACCCTATCTAGCTACACAGCATGAAATCGGTATTAAAGAATGTGGTAACTCCAGTGTTCAAAAATATGTACAAGTTATTGCCAGAAATCTAATTGAATTAAGGGAAAGAGGTTTTGTCCCACAATCTGTGCCTCTAGCTTTTAGTCTCCATAAAATCAAACCTGGAGACTGGGTATTGGTTAAAAATTGGAAGGACAAATCACTTAGTCCTTCTTGGGAAGGTCCTTTTCAGGTGCAAATTACAACAGAGATGGAGGTGAGGACGCTTGAAAAAGGATGGACCCACGTTAATCGAGTAAAGGGACCTGTGCCACCCCCAGAAGACGAAAAAGACGACCAACATCCTGAGCAGCCACCTGGAGATCACTCATCAGCCTGAGAATGGGAAATCCTTATCTCACAAGTTAATCTTGTTTAGGCTTCACCCTCCATTAAAGCACAAAGCTACTCTCTACCCATCTCATTAATGCGAACACAGAAACACTGACAGCCTTGGTGTGCAAACTGTAACTGTTCATACTTATCTTTCCCTGGTAACACTAACTGTTTATAAACTAAACAATCCCAAGTTGCTTCTAACTGTTTACACAGCCGTGGTTCTAAACTAAGTACTATGCTAATGTTAACTTATAGTGCCAATATGTTACTTAGTTCACATTATTACACAGTTGTAATTCTGGTTATCTTATTTGAGTAGAGTGTCTGGGTAGTGTAACATTCATTTCTCAATAATTGCATTTCCCTTTTCCAAAAAGACCTAGAAAGATGGGCACTATCTATCAAATTGCAACAGAAAAAGGCCAAGAGGGTGAGTTTCCAACACCTGAGTACACCAAACCTGAAAAGAAAAGAGGTGAACCTTGAAGAAGGACCAGAGGTGGGAGAAATGAAAGGGCCAAGCAATGACGAGCGTGTTGTTCCCCAGAATAAGTCCTCTGCAAGCAATATTGCTGCAAAAAGGGCAGGGGAGATAGATGGGCCCTACTCCTTCTTTGGATCCTATGGTTCCCTGCTGTAAGAACAGAAGAAACCAGATGAAACAAATGTTACAAAACGGTGTATCAGACTGAGGGAAACTCATACAAGCTCAAACGCTGCTTCCGAGCACATACGTATGTGAATCCCTTCTGTTATGATTTAAATACCTTAAAAACATGCTCAGAACAAGGCACTAAATATTGGATGTGGGAGGAATGTGCACCTGTTCTGAGAGAGAGCAGGGAAGCAAATTCCTTGCTATGAACAGTTACAGTTTGCACACCAAGGCTGTCAGTGTTTCTGTGTTTGTAGTAATGAGAAGGGTAGAGAGTAGTTCTGTGCTTTAATGGAGAGTGATTTAAGGTGGGTAATTGTCTGAATTCAGCTTATTCCTGGTTTTCTCTTTGATGACATTTTTCGTGTCAGAAGTCTGATAACCAAGGACATCTTTTTGGGAGTGCTCAGCAACAGGATCTGTGACCTCAGCAGTAGCCAGGTGTCCCCCGTCAACCTGTTTGCCTTGAACTGAGTAAGCAAAGTTCAAGGCAAAGGTGGGTTCAGAGCAAAGGTGTGAGCTCTCTTGGCTTCTTTTAGAGACAGAAAAAATACCAAACTCAAACCTGCTTGTTGAATTGTCTGGAAAATCTGACTTACTCAAGGAAGTAACGTTCTGGGATACTTGTGATGTCAGAATGTGCAAATTTTCTGTTCATTCATTCAGACACTCAGTAAGCCAGAGCAAAAATGCTCTTACTGTTTTAACACAGCTTATTGAAAAAATAATTACTTGAAATTTTGGCTTCAATCTTCAAAGGTGTTTCAAATGTGAGAATATTCATTTGAGGGAGGAACAGATTGCATTTGCACAGTTCCATGGCGGTTTTTGGCTCAGCACACAGATCCTCTCATTTCCTCCTCTGTAGCTGTGAGCATTAAAGTAAACCACCTGCTTTGGAAACACGGCTGAAATGTACCTGTTTGTGATATTTTGCTTAATTTATTTTTTGCATGAGCTGAAAATACTCAGTTGCCATTTGCTTTATAGCAGGCTTTGTAATTGTGGGACTGAAAAAAGACCACAGGAATTCCTGCCATCAACACAAAGTACGCAGGAGAGTGTTACAAAGACTCTGTGGCAAAATTCGTGTTTTGGTTTACATAAAACTTTATTAAACGTCTAGTTTGAAATAAGTTTTTCCAAGCTGACTTTCAATTCTAGCAATTGCTTTTCAGCCAGCTAGACAAGGGAAGCATTCACATACACATCTGCAATACCCTCCTTGTCCATTATTCCACCTCAGTGAACTCCTTGCAGTTGCAGAATTGCAACGTGATGTCAGAAAATAATCAGGCACTGCACTGGAGTTTTAGAAGGGCGAGTGGCCCCTGCCCTGGCCGGGAGCAGAGGAGCTGTGGATGCTGCCCCAGGCACAGGGACCTGCCCCCCGCCTGCTCCTCCGGGGCTGCTCCCACTCTGCGGGGTTGGGCACAGGTCGGGGACAGCTGTGAGTCCCCTGTGATGTTCCAGCTTCCTCCTGCACGCTGGAGCCTGCGGGGCCGCTGGCAGGAGTCCTCTCCCGGGAGCCGGCGCAGCTGGAGCTGCTGGAGCTGGCGCTGTTGTCCTCTCGGGCACGATGGGAGCGCAGCCGCCTCTTGGCCTCCTTGCTGCACCGGCCCACAATGACACTGACGAGGCCACGGACCAGCGGTGCCGTGTGTTCCTGGAGGCAGCCCTGCAGCCTCAGGACCAGGATCGCCGCGTCCGGACCGTGGAGGCAGAGCTCGCGCAGGATGGAGCTCTCTGCAGCCTCCGCCAGCCACCACTGGTTCCGGAATATTCCCTGCAGCCTCCGGCGCAGCCAGGGCCGCACGGGCTCCAGGAGGTACTGGCGCTGACGGAAGAGTCTTGCCCACGCCTCGGGCAGGAGGCCGCCCACAGCCCCCCGNTCCTGTTCGCTCCGCTCAGAAAACCTGACAGTCTCTATACGTGTTCTGCAGAGTGGGCACGAGGGATTTGCCGTTGCCCACCGCAGGATGCAGCCCACGCAGAACTGGTGGCGACAGGGCAGAGCTGAAGCCGCGTCATCCCAAGTCTCCTGGCAGATGGGGCAGTTGCTGTCTGTCCCTGTGGCCATTCCTGTGCTCTGCAGCACGCTGGGAAGCTGCTCCTCCTCGCTGGTGTCACACGCTGCAGGAGGGAGAGGCCATGGTCGCTGGCTGTGCCAAGGAAAGCAATAAAAGGCAAGAAATGCTCAGGCCTCTGCAGAGGGACACCCTCCTGTCTGCCTGAGCCCTGTCACCTGCCCCACAGTCACTGCTGGGACACGGGGGTGTCACCCTCAGTGCTGCAGCCGCTGTGCCCAGCTGCCCAAGCAGGTGAGGGGGGAAACAGGGGCCGTGGCTCTGGGATGGGCACTGGGAACTGCTGAATTCTCTGATGGCAGCCCCCAACACTCCACCCAGCACTGGGAAAGGCCTGGCTTCACCCTCCAGACCTTTCAGTCTTGGTCATCAGAGGCCAAGGTCTGGGCCAGACTGGCCCAGGCTCTGCTGGTGCCCAAGTGTACTCAGCAACAGAGGATGTCATAATCTGCCACTTGTGATGTCACCCTCCATCACCCAGTGCTGTCACAAGGGGATGTTCCCCCTGGCAGGTGCACATTGTCAGGAGCAAAAAGAAAATACTGTTTCTTATTTTCAACTTGTGCATCCCTGTGTTGCTCTCCTTTGGTTCTGTGTGCCAGGACTGCCCAGGCAAGCAGTTGCTGCTCTGGTGGGGAGGGGAGGAGCTGTGGATGCTGCCCTGGGCACAGGGACCTGCCACCACTGGCTGCTCCAGCTTCTCCTGGGGCTGCTCCCTCTCTGCAGGGTTGGACACAGGTTAGGGACAGCTGGGACCCCCAGGGGGGACTGGCATCCCATGTACTAGCTTCTTCCTCCACACTGGAGCCTGCAGGGCTACTTTTGGGAATCCTCTCCCAGAAACTGCTGGATCTGGAGATGCTGGAGCTGCTGGAGCTGGGGCTGGCTCTGGCCACAGGGCTGTTCTTCTCATCCCTGACTTTACCAAAGCGTGGTAGCCTCTGGGCCCCCTCACTGCTCTGGGCAGCCCCAGCACTGCTGATGCTGTGGGTCAGCAGCGCTGTGTCCTCGTCCAGGAGAGGCTGCAGGGTCTGCACCAAGACATCCAGGCCATAGAGGCGGAGGCTGCAACGGGTGCAGCTCTCTGTCCTCTGCCAGCCGCCACCAATCCCGGAACATTCCCTCCAGCCTCTGGCACAGGCAGGACCACACAGGGTCCAGGAGAAAAATGGAACTTCCACTTTCTTGTTTGAAACTCCTGCATTTCCGTGTTGCTCTCCCTTGGTCACCACATATCCATGGCCCTGTGTCTCGTCCCTGCTCTCGACACATTGCCAAGGGCTGCTGGGAGCTGGAGTGTCTGGGAGCAGTCAGCATGGGCTGCCTGCAGCTGGATGACTCCTCTGCCCCTCACTGCCCTGGCCTGGGCAGTGCTGGCATTTGGAGGACGTGGGGGATGGGTGGCCAGCCCTGGGTGAGAGTCTCCCACCCATGTGGGTTGTGCCCCTGCTGCAGGGAGAAGTAGAAGGGAAGGTTTTGCTCCAACCCCATCCACTCCCACTGGCATTTACCCACAGTGCCGAGCCCATTTCCCAAGTCTCCATGTTTCTGGAAAGCCATGTGTTTGTGCTCCTCAAAACCACCAGTGATGGATCCTGGCCCCACAGCTGCAGGAAGGAGATGGAGTTGCTGTCCCTCCAGAGTGGGGTACAAGGGCCCTCTGCTCTGGAGAACCCAGGGTCCATCACCACAGTCGGCCCTACTGTCCCAACATCCCATCATGCCTCAGGCTGTTCTCATCATCTGGAGTCATTAGCACTTGAAGCACTTCTTTTTCCATGGGAAGAGCACTCTCTGGTAGCCTGAGGGCTGGCTGCTGTGAGCCCAGGCTGCTCTGTGCATCCACCACATGGCTCTGCCCATGAACATTTCCTCAGGTGACAGTCCCTGGTCTCTGTGCATGGGGCTTCTGCTCTGCCTCGCTGGGAGAAGCCATCACACCCAGGCATTTCAGGCCAGTCCCTGAACAAGATTTTTCCCTTTTTATTTTAAAGTCAGAGTTTGTCCTCTCTGCNTGGTCACCACATATCCACGGCCCTGTGTCTCGTCCCTGCTCCCGACACATTGCCAAGGGCTGCCTGCAGCTGGAGTGTCTGGGAGCAGTCAGCATGGGCTGCCTGCAGCTGGATGACTCCTCTGCCCCTCACTGCCCTGGCCTGGGCAGTGCTGGCATTTGGAGGACGTGGGGGATGGGTGGCCAGCCCTGGGTGAGAGTCTCCCACCCATGTGGGTTGTGCCCCTGCTGCAGGGAGAAGTAGAAGGGAAGGTTTTGCTCCAACCCCATCCACTCCCACTGGCATTTACCCACAGTGCCGAGCCCATTTCCCAAGTCTCCATGTTTCTGGAAAGCCATGTGTTTGTGCTCCTCAAAACCACCAGTGATGGATCCTGGCCCCACAGCTGCAGGAAGGAGATGGAGTTGCTGTCCCTCCAGAGTGGGGTACAAGGGCCCTCTGCTCTGGAGAACCCAGGGTCCATCACCACAGTCGGCCCTACTGTCCCAACATCCCATCATGCCTCAGGCTGTTCTCATCATCTGGAGTCATTAGCACTTGAAGCACTTCTTTTTCCATGGGAAGAGCACTCTCTGGTAGCCTGAGGGCTGGCTGCTGTGAGCCCAGGCTGCTCTGTGCATCCACCACATGGCTCTGCCCATGAACATTTCCTCAGGTGACAGTCCCTGGTCTCTGTGCATGGGGCTTCTGCTCTGCCTCGCT
Organism: Machaerirhynchus nigripectus; assembly: GCA_013397975.1. Lineage (NCBI taxonomy): Eukaryota > Metazoa > Chordata > Aves > Passeriformes > Dicruridae > Machaerirhynchus > Machaerirhynchus nigripectus. Next base: position 11,680 of record VZRQ01000588.1, read on the forward strand.
GGGAGAAGCCATCACACCCAGGCATTTCAGGCCAGTCCCTGAACAAGATTTTTCCCTTTTTATTTTAAAGTCAGAGTTTGTCCTCTCTGCAGCCCCCCTGCATGGAGGGTGATGGGCAGAGGAACATTTTGCACCAGTTTTTGGGGCTATGGGACTGTTCTGCTTTGCTTGCCCAGTAAAACGGGTCCCCTTGGTGCTGTCCAGGCAAAGTCGGGCTCCAAACCCAGTACAGAGTTCTGTCTGCCATTTCTTTTGGCAGCAGTTTTTTCACTGGCACAATTACAAGGCCAGGCATTCACCCTGGGAACAAAAAGGACACATTTCAAATTACAGCATCTTGGGCCCTGCTGGGCATTGTTGGGGCACGGGAGACGCCGAAGGTGTGGTCAGGAGTGTCCACGTGGCCCCTGCGACCTCACTGGCGACATCAGCTCTGGGAAACTCTGATGTGACAAGGGGCTTCCCCCTGCCAACTGTGACCACACTCATGATGTTGGTCCTTCCAAGCTCTGGCATCACAAAGCCCTTCCCCTGGCCAGTTGTGCTGTCAGTGGTGACATCAGCTTTACAAACCTCTGCCATCACAAGGGCTTCCATCCCGGCCAACTGTGACCTCACTGGTAATGTCGGTTGCGTGAGTCTCTTGTGTCACAAAGGGCTCCACCCAGTCTATGTGACCTCACTGGTGCTGTGGCTCTGTGAAGCTCTGGCATCATAAAGGGTTCCCCCTGACCAACTGTGACCTCTCTTAGTGATGCTGATCCTTCCAAGCTCTGGCATCACAAAGGGCTTCCCCCTGACCAACTGTGACCTCTCTTAGTGATGCTGATGCTTCCAAGCTCTGGCATCACAAAGGGCTTCCTTCCCCCGTCAGTTACGCTCTCATTGGTGTTGTCAGCTCCGCAAAGCTCTGGCATCATGACGGGTTCCATCCTGACCTACTGTGACCTCACTGGTGACA
>VZRQ01000590.1:0-101052 GCA_013397975.1 Machaerirhynchus nigripectus
AAAAATAAATTAAAAAATAAAATACAAGCCCTAAGTTTGCTTAGAATCAAACCAAGGGAAGATCTGATTTCTTACTCAGACCATCCAGAGCTGATGTAGTTCTTTCTGTTATGAAAAGGATTTCTATGGTTTTGAGAGCAGGGAGAGATCAGCCTGCTTTGAGTGGCTGCTCTTGTGAGACATTAAATGAAAGAAGAAAAAAAAGCTGTAAAGGAAAAGTTGTTCTCAGATCACTCCATTAGTGGAGCAGATAGAAGGACAGGGCAACATTCAGTAAAAGCATTTTCAGGATAATCAGTCACAGGAATATTAAGGATACCTGAAACTCCAGTGAATTCCATTTTCAAGGTCAGAACAATATGTTTTAATTTTATATAATCACATATTTTAGCAATAAAACACCATTACAATTTTCATCTTGAGATGGTAGATATTATGGAGAAGAAAGTTAATTTCATCAAGTCTGACACGTAAAGCATTGATAAGCTATTTAAATGTGATTTCCAGGGACACACGTACATATTTCCTAGAGGTAAGAATACTTTATGCTATTATGTTGAAATCTGAAACAAATACATATACTTACCATTGAAGTAATAATATGACATGAAGTAAAATCATAAAAATATGACATGAAGTAAATAAATGACATTTATTTACACTGCACAACATTAACTGCATAACAGTTGTGAACATCTTAAACCATAAGCAGAGAATATACATGTAATGTGTTCTTTTTCTGTGAGTAGAGAGTTGTAATTCAGTTGACAAAATGACAAACTTTAGAAAGGGTTATGCACAATCACCTTTAATTTGTTCAAAATGGTCAGAATGTGTCAAAGTGGAAACTATCAAAACAACCTTGAAAATTCAGTGATTATTAGAAACTGCTCATCATGCTTGCTTTGGTTCACTTGCTAAATGATAACATCATCATACTTCAGCACTGATAGGACAAAAACATTTCCTGGAAGTGGAAGATGCCTAGAAGTTTAATTTTATATGCCTTTTTTTTTCAATAATTAAAATCACTTAGATCTGCAGCATTCACTGTAGTTCTCAAAGACAGGGAAAATAACATAATGAATATTCAGGAATAAATATGATGCACAAAATGGAGAAATTGACTGTTCTGCTACTCTGAACAGAGTAGCAGAGAGCTCTGCTACTGGTATGCAAGTTCTCCTGCTTGCAAATTAGGACAGACTCTGTCCCCTGGTACTGAATTTTAAGTTCCTGAGCCTCTGGGCTTATTTTGTAATGCTGTGATATCTTCACACCATAGTCCCAAGGCTGATGGTAGCATCTCAGACTGCCCCCTTTAGATATGTTGATAAAGAAAAAAAAATCAAGGCAGTCTATACAGTGCAGTGTCTGGTGAACATGTAATGCAAGGCATTTCTCCCACACACATCTTTTTCACAGGCATCACAAGATGACAGCTGGCAGAGCAGGTGGGATGGCAGCTCATTCTTTTGAGGGCCATATCCCAGGAGGACTGAGAAGATAGCATGACTTCCAAAGTACTGGCAGGTGTCCCTTATGTTGGTGTGCGTGACAATGCCCTCGGACAACTAGCAAATTTGCACACCCACAGCAATCTCCTGCCAAGACTATGTATGGCATCAGATTTGAAAGTAGTTCATGTCCTTTTTTTCATGTAGAAAGGCAGATATACATGCAAAGTCATACTTAGTTGTCATAAACATTCTTTACTGAGACCTGCAACTCTCTTATTTGTGGTGATATACCCTGCTATTTGCTGACAACAATTGCCCTGCAAAAGTATTTCAGCCCCATTGCCAGGCTGCACTATCAAACAGGCATAAGAGCATATTTGGTGAAGGGCTTACTTTTCACTGCAATGCCTGTTTCCTCTACAGTAACAGCTATCTGATCTCATGCAACATTCTTTCCGGGGGAATATTTCTTCCATCTCTTTCTTAGGTCCCCCTTCCTTCAAAAAAATGTAAAGAAAGCCTTACAGTCAGCAGAGCTGGATTTCTCTTCTTTGATAGAGAGATCAGCTTAGAATTCTAGCGATGATTGTGAAGTAAGGAGAAGCAGTGACCTCTATGAAGAGAATACCTACTCTCTACAATCACTCATAAAAGGGTCATATAGTCACCCTCCACAGCTTCTCTGCTCCTGCTTCTCTCTGGTTGCACAGAAGTCCCAGTTTCAAACCAGAACTTCAACAACTAGAATTTACTTCCCAAATCTATTTTTATTTGCAAAAAATTAAATTATTTTTCCCCAAATCTAGCAAGCCTGTGTTGCCAAAGACAGTAATTTGTAAGTAGTCTCCATCCTACTTTCTCCTGTCCTGTTGAGGAGGGGGAATGTTAGAGTGTCTGGATGGGAATTCAGGCCTTAGCCAAGGGCAACAATGCTAATTTCAGTTTATTAAAAATCTAGCTGCATATTCTTCCAGTAACACCTGCATAGATTAACCTGAGACATCTGGTCTCAGGGTGTCCATAAGTATAAAATAAACCACTGAATCACTCCTGTAGCAGCAAAATCTTCCCTCGTCTTCCACATTTTACTGACACATTTCAAGTTATTTAAATAAGGGGCAGGTTTGGGAATGGCAACAGCTCAAAACAAAATTCCTTGTCAGTAAAACAATTAATCCAACACAAGATAAGAAAATGCTTCAGAAAGATGGAAGTCAGCTATACGGTTTGTTCCAATGGTAAGTAGCTCTTGACTGGTATTTTCCCAGTAGGAGGTAGCTTGTTGGAAGAACACCTGTATCACGTGTGACTAATATTCCAAGAAGGACTTGAAAGGAATGTACACTCAGAGATCACATGGTGCATATTCATCAAGATGCATGCTTGTAAATGTCCATTTGGTTTTCTAAACCATAAGGCTTACTGCAGAGATGGAATGCGTTCCAATATGTTGCCAAAGACAGTTGTTTTAGAGAGTAGGAGTTTTTCATCTGCTCAGGGAAATGAAGTGCCTCTATCGGTTGAACAGAGGCAGCTTAAGCAGCTAGTAGACCCCATTATTTGAGCTCTACTTGATGTGGTCACAGCTGAGCATCTAAAGAAATTTTCCAGCTGATAATGGACTGTACTTAGAAATCACCTTGATTATGTCTAGGATAATCAACTAGATAAAAACCCTATCACTTGTTCCAGAAAGCCATATTAGGACGTTTGGAGAAACCATCTTCTGAAAAAAAAACCAAAACAAAAGACCAACAAACAAACAAACAAAAAAAAACCAAACACAAAACAAATTAAACCAATTTACTTTCTGGTAGCATTCTTTTGAAAAGATGATGAAGTTTATCTTAAAAATCTGTAGTTTTTTGGCTCTGGTTCCATCAGACAACTCTTTTGAAACTTCCTTCTTTGTTGTATCTAACAAAAAGTAAACTCTTCCTGAGGCTTTATTTTGCTATGAGAAAATGATTGAAAAAAAGGCCACTATTCCCTAGAATGCATTTTTTTAAAAATTTTTTTGGCTCATGAGTGTTCTCTCTGCCTCTTCTTGGGATGAACAATCTGGGGTACAAAAAGTTTTATTTGTATAACATCATAGTTTCCAATCACACTAAATCTGCAAAGAGAGCTTGCTTATATATGCCTGTGAAATGCAACAGATAAATACTTTTCCTTTAATAACTAACTCTTTCTTCTTATCATCCTAATAGGTCTCTTCTACATCTGTTGCACATTAAATTCTTTTTTTTTCCCCAAAGGCTTTGTAATTACAGAGTTCTCATTCTAACAATTTCTCTGAACATCAAGACTACTGAAGTGTTTTGCATATCAGTTTAGTTATGCAGAAGACATGCCTCGGAAAGAGAAATAGTAAAGCCTGAACCTCAACAGTGTAATTGAATAGATAAGTCTTAAAAAACTGACTTCAGAGAATCATGTTACATCAGAGTAAAAGGGGGTAGCAGATAGCATAATATTACCATATCATCACGTCTTTCTTCACCTTTGTCTTGCTTTTGCCCTGTGGAAATATTGGTGTTCTGTTTCTGGTTTGCTGCGGAGTTTTTTTGCCTTGTAAACTAAAGTTTATGTCTAAGTAAGCTGTGCTTCATGATAATAATAATCACTTTTCTTCTTGAGCTGGTAATTCCAAACTTTTATAAATCTCTGTTGCAGTTTCTTTTCTTTTAATTAGACTGTTTTAACAGACAGGAACTCAGTTGCATAATCAACTTTATTCCATTCTTTACCACACAGCTGTTAAGAAAAAGGAAGGAAAAAGCACTAAGTCACTACAGCATTCGGTATTTATTTTCCAAATACAGCCTAAGAATGTCAGTACTACTGGGATTGAGCTGAAAGGTTATTCAAGATGCCTTACCATGCTAACCTTTATTTATGACTGAAGCAGACAAGCCAGTGAGACTATATGCAATTCAGGGTTTTATTCCTTCTTTCTTCTCACTCTGTTTGTGACCTGTCCATAAGAAATTTCCTTGAGAGAATGATTGTCTTGTAAAATGCACTAATTAGCTGTTGAACTGATTCTAGCATATGGTGCAGCAGAACTTTCACAAAACTGGCTTGAATAGAATGGTGCCATCTGTCTGGGTTGAGTTCAGCTAACAATCTGTCAGATTTTGTTGTTTTAACCTCTGCAGTAATTAAAGAGAAATTGGCATGGACTGCTAAGAAAATGGAACCTCCCAAAAAACTACCAAACCTTCAGTTTCTGAGTAATCAAGGGTCCTTATGAATCATAAATAACCATTAGGTTTAGTATTAGTGAAAACAAGCTAATATGGACCATTTTCTCTCACATCCTGGAACCTAGAATTCTGATGTAAAGCACACTGAGGCTACAGAAGATCACTTGGTTTCAGTGCTCTGGAACATTGCCTAAAGTTATAAATACCATTTAATTTAATCTCCTTTATTATGAGCACCTTATCATTCCATTAATGGTAGCTATCTGCTGATGAGAAATATGACAATTGAAATTTAAAATTTAAAAATGAGCTGAATATTTGTCTTTCAGTAAACAAAACATGCCAAAGAGATTTTTGCTAATACCTATCACAGATTTCCAACATCAGACATCATATAAATTCCTTCTTTCTTTAGGCTTAAACCTCAGTGAGATTTAGATGAATTACATTATTTCAGAATGAAAATAACAAGCTTGTACTTCTGTGAAGAGTTTTAGACCAATGCCATTAGCCAAAACAGTGTACTATGCTTACTGAACTTATTAAAAATATGAAATTTATCTTATTAAAGCAGCTACTAAAGCAAAGAAAGAGTTTTTACCTTAGCAGGGTAGGGGTAGAGAATTCTTCCAAAAAATGAGAACAATAAACTCGAAATGACAATTCATGGATATTTTTTCCTTCAAATTAAAATCAGCTTCAGTAATACCTGTTTACATTTCTGGAGCAGACAGTGAATGTTTTTAAATAGTTTACTAAAAGGAATAATTTTTAAAATAGTATCTGCAGATAAGAAGCTCACACTCGGAAAACATGGCTTTCCACCTTCTTGAAGGGTTCTCCTTCCCAAAGATTTCATAGTCCCATACAGCCCTTCTTGATGCAGAAGTAGCTGTCTTGATCTGTCCCTTTCTTTTTGCATCAGAGGATGATGCTCATTCTGTGTAATGAGATTTTGCAAATGCAGCCATTCTAAAATTTGTAAGATTATCCACCCATTAGTCTTAAATATCCAGGAAATTCTGCACACAACAATAAAAATCATGCAGAGACCAGGGAGGAGAATTTTTTACTTCAGATCTCCTTCCCATGAATACCTGGCAAGGCACAAAGGCAGAGGCCTGGCCACATGGCTGGCCAGGTAGGCAGCTGGACACTGAGGCTTCTGCACTCTTGCAAGGACATCCATTTTCAAGCTCCTGAAGCTTTCCTAGATTTTGATGTAAACTAATAAAATGAGAATAGAGAGGCCTGTCTGCACCCCACTTATTTAATCTCTGGTCATAGAACCATATAATGAATAATAGCATTATAGAATGGTTTGGATTGGAAGGGGACCTTGAAGATCATCTAGCTCCAGTCCCCGTGCCTTGGGCAGGAATATCTTCAACAAGAAGGTCTTCACCCTAATATTTCAGCTGTTTTAGTTTAGATGTATCCACATTCGTTATCTCTAGGCTGAAGTAAACTGTAATTTTAACTATCAATCTACCAAAACCAGTTTTAGACTACTCTTTTCAGAGTTATTTCAAATAGATTTTTTCAACTGAATTAGTGTGCTCCCATTCTAGAAAGTATAAGTAACCATATGGGACTTACTCCTTCTGATTTCCAGCAGTGGTGAGAGTATAATTACACAACTTAAATTTCAATTTTCTTTTTCCTAAATAATAATAACAAAAAAGATTAACAAGCCCTAGCACTGTAGGCATTCAGCGCTTCATAAAATTCCATTAAACCGAGTAAATTAATAGCATACTTTTTCTAAAACACAAATATTTTTCAGACTAAATGAGAATGTGAGGAATTTTTTTGAGCTAACAAGTGGTCATTTTAATTTCTTGTTGATACAGTAAAATACTTGAAACAATGGGAAATTTTTCTTAGTTACAGCTAGTAAAATATTCAAGTCCAAATTTCATGAAGGTAGGAAACTGTTCACAGAACCTGACTTATTTAGAATAAAATCTACTAAAATACTGATTTCTGACAAATACATCAAAGAGTTGTCTAAAATTTATATTGGCTGTTTAAAAAGTTACATAAAATTTCTCTCAGAGGAATATAGTATGTGTAGAAATGATCAAGAGTAAGGTAATAGGAGAAAACTACCAACAGTAAAACAGTGCCATCCACTCTGTATTAATGAAAATAATGTTTATGAGCTAGATAAATCAAGAAATTGAATTAGAGGATGTTCAGTATTATTTTTTTTTACTAACAAACTAGGTGTTCAATATTATTTTTAGGTGTTCAATATTATTTTTTTTAATGTCTCAAAAATAAGAATAACAGAAAGGCAATGGATATTTTCAAAGTAAAATGTGAATATTCCCCCCATCCCAAAAATTGAAGACTGATATTAAATGGGCTCTTGCTACTTCATTTTATAACTTGTTGCTTTTATGTGAATACACGTCAATCTTCTCCCACACCATTTTTAGACAGCTGTGAAAATGAAATTATAGTTTTTTAAATATTCAGTTTAAAACTGTAACAGATCTTAAATGGGATACTACTAGACCATTTAAATCTACAGAAGACAGCCTTTAATCTTCACTACTGGAAAACTCTTGAATCTCAATCACTGTGTTGAATGCTGAATCACTTTATGCAATACAGAAGAGCTCTGATACTTGAATGCCTCATAGAATCCCTCCAGCTTAACAAAGAGCCTGAGAACTGATAGGTTATCTCCATCTTTATTTGAGAACTTTCAATATTGCCTCATGTCAGGTTTTGAGATATGAGTTTACTGCCTCTATTCAGCTACTAGTTGAACTCTTATAACTGAAATAGTGTCAAACCCAACTGTCTCAGAAACAGTTTGTGACCGCACTTCATTTCTTTGAGTGTGTTGCACTGTTACTTGTGCAGTTCCACCTGTGCAGTAACTACTGTATTGCTGGATATTGCCCACTGAGGACAAGTGATGGCAAGACACTGAACAAGTTGGAACCCCTGCCTAGAAAACTGATTTTGGTCAGATAAAATGCAGATAATTCAAGAAGACATTGATAGGGAACTTGTGTGTTGGACGTCATTGCAGTAACAACAGAGACACTAGAAACAGCAAAATGAAAGTGTGGGACTGGGAGAAAAAGCCTTATTTGATTTGGTCTGAGGAACTCTTTAATTAAAACCCATATGAAAGATATCTTGAGATATCTTGAGGTTAGCTAAACCTTATGCATGCTGCAGCTATTTTGGAATCACAAATTCCTTCTCAGAACTATGAACCCAAAGAATGCTCAATTATTGATCAGTGTAGGACCTTTGAGACATGGAAGGTCCTTCATTAGTATTTTATTGTTTTCTAAACAGTGACAAGTAAAAAGTTCCACTTTAGACAGTTAAGTAAATAATAACTATCAAGGAGCTGTCTATGTAAGTTTATAGACTTTGAATTCACATGAAGAAAAATCCACTTTGAACTTTTGAGTGTAAAGTTCTGGGGCGCCAATATCATTCTTTCATCTATTTTCTTTTTGAGAAAACCGCCTCTGGAAACAGATGTTAAAATTTTTAAACATGGCTATCTACTTTGAATGGCTGATGGTAGCTTACAGGACATTTACTACTTTATTTTCAACTGTATATTTCCAAATGTAAATATATTGGTCTAAAATACATAATTAAAAATTTTTGAAGTGTTTTGAAGAAAAATCCATTTTGAACTTTTGAGTGTAAAGTTCTGGGGCGCCAATATCATTCTTTCATCTATTTTCTTTTTGAGAAAACCGCCTCTGGAAACAGATGTTAAAATTTTTAAACATGGCTATCTACTTTGAATGGCTGATGGTAGCTTACAGGACATTTACTACTTTATTTTCAACTGTATATTTCCAAATGTAAATATATTGGTCTAAAATACATAATTAAAAATTTTTGAAGTGTTTTTACTTTTGTAGCTTACAGTTTGACTCATAGTAACTTTTTTTTATAAAATGACTTATTTATATGCAAATTTAAAACACTTAGGGACCAAGAAAGACTTCAGACTCCTAAAATTCAAACCTTATAAATGTAATATGGAGATAGCCTTGCTGATTCTGTGCTGACTTAGAACTAACAAGTTTTTCCCAGATCCTAAACAATGTTGAAAATTCTGTTGTTTATCTCTGGTGGAAATAATTATCCAAGACAAAGTGAGAAATTATGTTAGAGCCTCAGCATTGTGTCTGTTTGTTTGCACCAGGGAGCTGCTGCATATCTCATCAATTATTAGAAATCACTACACTTCTTTTAACCTGATAGAAAAATGTGCAAGAAGAGTCCTATGTAAACCACTTTGGTTTCTTTTGCAGTAATGTCACTAAACAGAATTAATTCTCTTTTAGCACTTAAGCTAAACGTTCCTTTTGAGATCTGTCATGTTTCTTTTAAATATCTTAAGGCAATACATTTATTTCAACTCCACCCTCCCATTTTTTTCCACTGGAGAGAAATCACTTTGTAGATCAGAATTAAATTAACGACGAGATATTGAAGAACTATAATGCACCTAGTTAAGGATTTACTATACGAATTCATCTTGTCTGTAAAATCAATATTCCTGTACAAGTGAATTTGGTTTTCTTTGCTTACATACTAAAATTCTGCTTCACATTAAAGTTCTCAAATAGTCCCTCTCACCTAAAAGCAAACACAGTCTGATTCAGTAAAAACAGTAAAATTAAGCATGCAAGAATCAAATCTAATTGATTTTTGATCACTAATGAACCTTCACATAAGACAATTTCCTCCTTTTTCCCACGAGCACAATTCCTTCGCAAAAATACACTTTTTCTGGTTTTGCACCATATAGCAAAAATAGTGAAAATAACTTCATTTAAATATCCCTGCATGCATTTTGATTAAATCTAAACCACAGTTCAAGAAATGGGAAAAAAGTTAAAAAATTAGAATTGAACAGAATGAACTCTCAGCATACTATCTTAGGAAAAGAGGCTCAATTATTCTGACTTAGCAGACACTAAAACTGATTTTATATTGAAATAAGCCATGAAAAATTAAGTCAAATATAGAAGTTGCTTGGGTTTTTTAAATACCTCCAAAAGATTTCCCGTTTTTGACCAAGTATTTATTATGTGAAGTTAGTGAAAGGTGTTTTTTTAATTTCGTCTTTAAACCTGATACTATGTTTACTTCATTTCAAATTGCTATTACTTAAATAAATGTTACATAGACTTAACAAAAAAGAATAGTAACTTGGAGAATATGAGCTATAGCAACTTAAATGTTAGACTGACCAAACCACTTTATAAAACAGCACAGTGAAGTGTTATGAAACATACTCAGTGAAGAAACATAAGTCAAATGGTGCCAACTCATATATACATCACCTCATTTTGACAGCTGAAGCTCAGGTTGGAACCATCTGCTGATGAACCTCAGCTACAGAAGAGAGGACTTTCTCTAAATAGCACTCATCAAATAGACAATAAATGCTAATTTTTCTATCTTACTTTACAAAAAATGTACATTGTCAGCATTTCCTATGCCATTTCAATGCCCTTTCACATATTTGGACTTTTATATTATATATTGCTTCTTGCGTACTTATTTAAATCAATAATTTTAATTAACTATTTAATATCAGAACAAGCATATTGTTCTGATATTAGTATATTATAGTATTATTAATTCTTTCATCTTCTAATTTTCAAACATTTGGGCTTTAAATAAGCACTCATGCCCTAACCCTCAAAGGTCAGCCATACATTCTTGAAAGTTTTACTAAACAGTTGCTGGAAATCTCATTATATTCAAGTGGTTAGTTACACCAATATAAAAAAATTGTTTTAAATCTTCTTCATGGGCTATAGTGACATTGGGTTTATTTGCAGTGAACACAGCTTGAACCAGACATAAAGACAAATTTTTGTACTCGATGTCTTTTGCAGCTAAATTCTTTGACTGTCACCAGCAGCTTCTAAATATTTTATCTGTAGCTTACTTATGCATAAATTCCTTAAGGATTTTGGTTTCCTAGGGTGGTCCCATAAACCAAAAAAATACTTATAGAAACTAGAAAAATAGACCATCTGCAGTTTACATATAGGAAAATGTCTAGCAATGTGTTTTAAGTGTTTATCACCATATAGGCAGCAGATTATTGCCTCTGCTGGTGTTTTTTCATCACCTAATACTATTACTATTAGTCCTGAGTAGAGGTTTATCTGGCTATACTTTCCCCACACTAAGCATCTCAAAACAAATCAGACAATTTTCCAAGTAAAACAGCATGACTTGGAATCCAAACTAAGATATTTTAAGATTCTAAACAGAGAAATCTTGAAGAAACTATGCCAGATGAATACAAGTAAGATAAACTTTATAAACATTTCTTTGAGTGTGCCCTTGCATTCGGACTGTCAGAGGTTTCAGTAGCTTATTATGTTGCAGCAAACTCCATAAAAGCTACCCAAAGTGCAGAGGTAACTACTTTGCACTGGTTCCCAGTTGTTTTTTCTTGGACTTTCTAACCCCTTTCTTCTATTTGACCCCTCCTGACACGTCTCTCCACTTTCTTCTCTTAAGCTGTCTCAGTCAAACCTAGGAAAAAGAACAATTACTCTCTTCTAGAGGAATCTTCTCAAATATTTACTACAGCCAATGAATATGGAAAGAAATAAAGCAAATGTTGTCCACAATCATTCTCATCTCCATTCCTCACTGATTTAAATGAGTCTTCAGAATTTCTCTTCTACTTCCACCCTTCTTGGACTACACTTCCCTGTCATGCCTAAAAACAAATATCCAGCTCACATACACTATCTTTCTAGGCAAAAGCTCAGGTTTGTTTATTACTATGGCAACTTCATTCCCTTTTTCTGGTTTTTAGTAGCAGGATATTACTGTGAGCGGCCAGCTTCAGGTCAAGATTTTTCTTTAGGGTGACAATTGCAGATCAGTTTAATTCGCCATTTCTGTGGCAAATTAGTCATGAGAAGGTTGCCCAGAGTGTCAGGCTAGTCAAAACAATAATGAGAGACCCCACCCTTTTCACTCCAAGTGCAAAGATTGAGCAAAGCTACACAAGCGGTAAAAAACAAGTAGCTCCCTCTGGTTCCAATATACCAGATTAACTACGAATTAACTGGAAGTTGAGCAAAAGATAAGGTGCACTTCCATTATCATTCTTTCCATTAAGACACAGCTACTTACCATAAAGCCATTTATAGATAATAGAAATTTATACTGATATCATTATTACAATTACAATTATTATTATTATTATTATTATTATTATTATTATTATTTCCTTAGAGCCATTCTCTGACGTACTAAAGAGTTTTCAGTTGCTTGCCAAGGGCTGGAAACTCTGCCTAGGACACAGAAATATGTGGATGCCAGGTTATCAGTTAGAGCCCCAAGCTTTTTAGTGGAGCAATGATATTACAGGTGCTCGGGTAAGAGTTGAGAGACTGGCTTTCTTCTGTGGGAGTTTCTGCTGTGTTGGGAGAGTTTTGTCTTTATGTACTGTTTCTGTAGGAGAGAGTAAAGTTTTACTTCACTATAACTGAGACTGAAAAAGAAACAAAAGGACAGTTTAAATCACTGGGAAAACCCAAAGGATTTGAGTGGAACTCAGTGGTTATAAAAAAGAAGAATGCATTAAACCCACTGTGCACATAGATAAAATGTCAGGTCTTTGGTGCAGAAAGAAAAAAATTTCTCATTTAATTCTAATCGGTTACATTGGAGATAAACTTTAACCAAGACTGATCTGCACAAATATATTGAAGAATACTTCCTTAACATTTTCTTTAGTAATAACAAGGGAAAATAACTATTCCCTAGCTTTCCTGTTATAAGTGAAGGGGAAAAAAATGTTCAACACAAACAAAACCACAAGATGAATAAGGAAAATCAATTCCATATACAGAGGCATAATCTTTGACTTGCCATTAAATGGTATTTATAAGTGCTTAAAGAGTCAAATGGAATGATCAAAAAGAGATGATAATTCTTTTTTTTCAAACGTAGTAGAAAAGGAAAACGAGAGGAATAGATATAGAGCAGACGTTTTTCAAAGCAACATCCCTGTTCAGTTGACTCATTTTTCTGTGGGAGAAAAAAATTAGGCAAAAGAAGCTCTGAAGTGTTCTTTTGCTTTCTTTTCATCATTTTTTTTCTGTTCTGAATGGCTTCTCATTTTTGTAGTCTATGACCTGTTTATACAACATGTAAGTACTTGCTTCTTCAAAAGGAAATTGGTAAAAATAAGAGCTAGTGCCACTAAGAGGAAGAAGACCTGTGAATTCTATTTAATGACAAACTACATATGTTCACTTTCTTAACTGTACAGCTGGAGAACAGATGCTTACAATTCTTTGTACCTTCCAGTTGTGGAGTGGGACCCCAGGTATAAACCATTGTCAGACAACTTTATTTCCAATGAATATTGGATGTGTTTTGGAAACAAACACAAATTTCATCACACAGTCAGGGCTGAGAGAAGGAATGGGATGAAAGATTCCTAGGCCTGTTGTCTCTTTTCCTTTTTAGTTTAAAACAATTGTTTGCCTTTGAATATTCTAATGTGTAAAAATACACCAAGTTAAGTATTCAAGAAAGTCTGCCATACTTTTGCAAGTAAAAAAATGATTTCCGAACTTCGAGAGAGGAGGTGTGATCAGAAATTAAAAGTGTTATCATGGTAGTCATGATCACCTCTCACTTTCTATCATTTTAGTATAACCACTTGTTAACAATCATTTTGTTCTTTGACTCTAAAATAGTCTTGTTTTATGTGTGATGATGCCATACTGGTAGTATGAAATTATTGCCTTGTCATTCTTCTTAAATTGCATCTAAGGTGTAATAAACAGTATGTGCATGAAAATTAGTATTTTCTTACAGTACACTGATTTGAATTGCCACTGATTAAGGCAAACAAGTTCTGATTCTTCTTCCTGTTAAAATAGACAGATATTTTTTTTCCATTTGACGTTAGGTTGGAATTTTCAGGAAAGAAAAACAAAAAAAGAGATCTATTTGAAATGAGATGTTCAATAGCACCAAATCTTATTTTGAAACAAAAAATATGAAGCTCAAAGTTTGCTTTTAGGTAGTAGAATAATTAACTGTGTTTAAAATGTACTATATATGTACTTGGATGTTACACACATAAACTCTGAGCCACTGGTTCTTGCTAACCTTTTTTTCATACAGTAGTGAATTATTCTAGCAACTATTTTGAAGGAAATGGAGAAAAATTAGATGGCAAGCTGGTAATCCTAAGTTAAAACATATCTTTCTCTGTGCACATGTATTATATAATGGACATATAGTCTAGAAGCTACTTAATGATTATGTTCATAGTTAATTAAGTGGCACTCAGTAATGAATATGGCACACAACATTTATTTTCTCAGCAAAATAAGTCCAAAGTCCATTAGTCTGCAGACACAGAAAGGATTTTTCCACCTTCAGCATCTATCTTGTGCTTTTACAGCACTTTTTTTGAAATGTCTTAACCTTGTACATTGCCAAGATTCTGCTTGAATCTTTTCTCATGAACAGCTCTTTGTCAGTCTCATTTCCCATTTTAGAGTCTTACACTATTTTTTAAGATCTTTTGCTTTTGCTAGGTTTAAAATACGCAGTTTTTCATTATGTATTTTTTTTCCATTAGACTATTTATGGAACAGCTTACATCTCTCTTACACATCCTATTTGCATTCTTTTGCTTTTCCCCACTTTTTTACGTTCTTTACGTCACTACTTCCACTACCTTCCCTTCAGAGAATAATTCCCCAAGGAATTGTTGAGCCTGCCTGATACTTTGAAAGACAATTCTGTGTTTTGAAAACAAAACAAGCTTTGTGTTCGTGGCTGCTTGTAGGAGACTATGATTTGGAGAATATGAAAATTATCAAATTAACACAATGGTGCTAAAAAATATGTTTATTCTAAATGATCATTAGAAAGAGTTAAAGTTTGGCTCATATCCATGTAGTTTCCATTCTTTACTTAAATGAAAGAAGTTGAAATGTTTTAGATTGATTAAAAAAAACCTCTTAGTAGAATTTAATGTATTTTTAGAGAAATCAGGCTTCTGAAGGAGAAAGGAATAAAGTTGATTGGAAATGAGTCTCAATATGGTCTAAAACTGCAAATATTTAGAGTGCTTCCATGAACAGAGGCGTAGTGTTGTCATAATAGCATTGTAGGGGTGGAAAGGCTGGCTTCATGTCTGTCTTGACAAACATTACTGAACTCAGGGCTGATCTGCTTATGAAGGTCAGAAAAATCTTTAGGCCACAACTTCTGATTTTCATTTTTCTTTAAGTTTACATTTCTTTTAATGTGTCATACCAATTTGGAGGGCAAAGACATTTTTCTTCATGTATTAATTTTATTTCTAAATTTGAGAGGCCATTACTCTGCCTCTTTCTGATTTAGTGCAATAGCACTTTCATTTTTCATTTATGCTTTTGTTTTCTACAGTACAGGAAATAGGAATGGCTTTAGGGTTTCTAACTTCAGACTGTATATTATAGATTCTTAAATTTTTCAAAAGAACAGCACATATTATTCTGAAAGGCATGAGCCACATGGTCAGGGAGCATTGGCTAATCAACCCCCCTTCATGAAAAGTACCTAGAAAGTATCTGAGTAAGATTGCTGAAACAAAAAATAAAACTTCAAAGTAGAAATTAAGTCTGTTAATCTCTAAACTGCTAATTTGTACTTAAGGAATCCCTGGAGGAGAATGTGTAAGAGATCCTACTGAGTAATTTCTTTATTCTATTTCTCTTTTCATCACTATTTCAACGTCCCAATAAAGCATGGCAATAACACATCCATTTCTTTTGATAGATGTTCTCCTTTCTTCTTTGTACACAGTGGGACAGATAATATGGTCTTATGACTCCATCCCACTCCTAACTCTATGGAGCTTTTCAAGTTGTTTGGGACTTTTTAGAAATGAAGTGCCATTCCAAACTTGTTTCTTCTTTAGATGACTGATATCATACTCAGAAATCCAAGAAATCCACGCTGTACAGTGGACAGCAATTTTACTAAACTAATTTGTTAAATGTGTGTTTCAGGCTCTGATTCCTATAATTCTGATACCACTTGCTGAGTGACTTTGCCACAAAGCACTCTTAGACTCTGCTTGAAATTTAACACCTAAATGTTTTAACTGCAGCCAGTTTTTGGTTTTTGTTTTGCCATGAGACAGGAGGCCTAAAGACAACTGATACCTGTTTACATCCATCTAATTCTCCTGAGTTTTTGTTAAATCCACCAGTAAAATCTCCATCTGGAATCCATCCATATAGCATTGCTTCCCAATTCAGGACCTGCTTTGTCTTTTCATGTTCACAACAAATTCCCGTATGTGATAGTGCAAAGTCATTTTTTATACTCTTCATTTTCCATTCAGCTTTGGTGTAGTTAAAAACCTCATCTCTTAGTACCATTTGGCATTTCTCCTCTTCTTGGAAAAGCTTTTGTCAAAGCCCTTTAACAAAGCATTTTTCAAGGGAAAATTGACACTTGAATCCTACTGGTAAAATAATCTGAGATACTTGGCACCCCTAATAGAACAATAAATCAAGTTTGTTAGTGGCAGCAAACACATACTAAAATTAGGAGTTTTCAGGTGATGCAGGGGGAATAATAGAAAAAAAATAAGAAAAAGAAAACAAAACCCAAACCTAAGATGTGGAAGGCAAAGAAGCTGCCAGCATTTTGAATTCCTGAAATGGCAAGAAGAAAATCATGATCTGAGCCCACATGATCTATGCTGGCCTCCCTGATGTCAGGGAAGCATCTTCTAAGTCTTGGTCTGATTCTGAACTCTAAGTGGCAAAACTTACTTCTACCATGAGTTATAGGACTTGCTAAATGGTCTAATGCCATTCATAATATGTTTTGTGATGCCCTGTTTCTAGCTGGGATCAATATATAATGCTTCTGAGAAAGTGAAAGAAACAAACACTGCTTATTTGACTAACGGAGACAAGGGGGAACTTTTGCCCTTTGTTGGCAACCACCGAATCCATGAATCAAAGGGTTGGCTATCTTTATCTTATTATCAACAAACACCATTAACATAACATGAGCAATTTCTAAATCTATCACTTTCACTGGTGTAGAAGCCTCAGGCTTTCCCTTGCTACTTGTGTTTTATTAGCTCACCAAACAGTCGGAACATCTTCGGAAAGACTTGCCAATTCCAACACTGGCCACGTTTAATAAGATTTCTTAATCCAGCATGTGGCAGCCCAACCTGATACACTTGGATAGAAATGCCAATTTGGTTTTCAGCAGAAAGTACCATGTGGTAAGTTACTGGTACTCCAAGGCACCAGTACGGCACTTGTACTAACTTTTAAGGTATTCACTGCTATGGTAAGCCTGGCTCAGTGGTGACAGAGGACCTAGAAACAACTGCATACTTCAGGAAGGAATACGAGTAACTTATCCACACTGGCCTTGAAGTTGTAACTTTTTTCAGGAATGTTTTAATTGGATGAGAAATTAGTGTGTGATGAAAGGGTTCCATGGGTTGGTCCAAAATAAGAAAATCTGTGCATGTTTCCTAAACCCATACTTTCTGGAACAGTAAGTCCTGAACTATCTCATTGATACAGATCCATCTTTCCAATAACCTTGTACTTAGGTGCTTTCCCCAACCCAGCTACCAGTTATTGGGATGTGTGTTGTTTAGGATGATGGTCTCCATTATATTTTAGACCTTCAGATATGCAAAAAATTATCTGGAAAAAAAATCTGAGAATGTTGTGTAAGATAAGCAAATTATACTAAGTATAAGTATAAAGCTTCTGGGTTTACCCATGAAGCTACAATACCCTATCTGTCAGAAAAAAGGGAAAAAAGATAAAATATTAGTGTTGTTGCTAGTTTTATTTTTCATTTAGTAAGCTACAACAAAATGTGAATCAAAATAATAAAAACAATAATACTACTACAAAAAAGGGCTAATAGTATTTTTGTACCACTGCAAATCTTGGTTTAGAGCAAACACAATTCAATATTCTAACATGCCTTAGCCGTGTTAGAGTTGAGAAGCAAGAGGAAAAAAATACTGTGAGGTTCATATTGTGTAAAAGATATCTTTGAGGAAGTGGTTTGATATGCTGCTCTAAAGGTAGTTTTGATACCTGTGCACTCTGGAGTCCAGTGTTAAACTTAGGGATTTAAGCTCATATTGCAAACATGAAATTGAACTAAATAATTTTATTTCTTTGGAAAAAATTGCCTTGATTTCAATAACTATTATTTGTGTCTTCATTTTCACTGTGGTGCTTTTGTGACTTCATGGGATATGCTGCATACATAATATTTCCCATAAAGCCATTTGGTTTGTTAATTTTTTTCTCTTCCCCATTAAGGAACCAGCTACAGGTAAAATAGCAAACAGGCAGAGGGGTGGTAAATATCCTCAGATATACGGAATGGCTGGAAAGAATAACTAAAAAGGCTTTAAGCCAAAAATTTGAAACTGAACAGGTTTATAAACTCACTAGTGACACTGACAAACATAGACTCGTAGAACATCTTATGCTAGAAGGGACCTATGAGGCCCATTGACTCCAGCTCCTGGACTTGCACAGGGCAATGCCAAGACTCACAGACCATGTGGCCGACAAAGATGGTTTCACAAATGATTGAGCAGGGCTTTCTTTCTGTAAAGTATGTGAAGAAAATTATAAAAATGAGAGATAACTAGAGCTGTGAGTTAAAAAACTATTGCAAAACTGGGCTATTCTTCCTAGGAAGCACTGCAAAATTGTACTTGCTACTTTTCGTTATTCAGTTGCTAATGTACTGGAACATTTTTCTTACTGTCTGGGAAATGATTGAGATTATATAAAGCTATTGCTTTCCATTTCTAGACAAAATAATGAACTCTCCTTACCCTTAGAAATTTACCTAATTTAATCTCAAATGTTTTTATTTCTTTTTCCCTACATAAGTTCCTTTGAGGTAAAGGAATTCTCAAATCCTGGGAAACACAATTAAAAGTCTCAGAAAAAAATGAAACTGTCTACCACTTGAAAAACTGTTCTCCACAAATTTTTGAGACAGAGCCTTTCAAGAACAAATTTTATGATGTAAAAATATCTTTTGCAGTGTGCTGACTTAAAGCATGTCTAGAGTAAAAAGGAGTTCTATTCCTTCCAACTCAGTCAGGATTTATGATGTAGCTCTGATTTTCTCAAAAGAATGTTACTGTTTGTTTCGTTACAGTCAAGGGAGTGTTCTAAAGAAGAGGCAATTTAAATGGGAATATTTCTTAATGTTGGAAAAATTACCAGCAGAATGTCTAGAAAGGAAGTTTTTCTTCCCCCCACCATTGCTGATACCTGAATTACTCTGTTATTGTATGCTTAGTTAAAAAAAAGAATACACAGAGATGATTTAGCCATTTGTTGATATATATTTTCAAGTGCTAATAACCCACTTCCCAATAGACTAAATGGGAAGAATCATGAGCTTGTAGTTTCCATTGAAATCCATTTTTAGATGCTAGGGATTTTGTCTGTATCTTCCTCAGGAGTCACAAATCATAAATATTTATGACTTGCTGAAAAGAGTGGAAAGGAAGATGAGATAAAATATCAGTATATTGAAAAGGTAGCCTAACTTAAAAAAGAAGCCTTGAAACAGCAAACAAGCAAACCATGAAGAACAAGTAGTAATTTTGTCCCCAACTTGGTCCTTAGAAGACACCATCTCTATCATAGGAGGTTCTTTTTAAAGCGAACGTGTAAGGGTTTTAAAAAAATACTTTTTTTCCCCAAGCAAATATAGTGAAACTAACTGAAGAGAAACATGAACATTAGGCAAGCATGATACTGTTAAGATGGACTTATTAAGTGGTCCAAGTGGCCGCCTGTGTCAGGAAAAATCTTTGCATTCCCCCTGCACAAATGCACCTTCAGGAACTGAGTACTGCTCTATACACCTCTCCAATGACTTGGTGTTGTAGAATCTAGGGAAACTGCAACACTTACTCAGTCTCAGTGTCAGGCTCTGGGCAATAGCTTGATGTGGTGGGATTTGATGAGACTGACAGCTGGTCTGAAAGTCTTACAGAGCCCAGCCTGAAGACAGTCAGAATTTACCCATGAGATTTACCCATGGGAATCTGCAGTCACAGTGAAAGCCACAGTGAAAGCCAAGAAGATAATCAATGAAAGAGGACGTTCTGGACACAAGGAGAAGATGTTCTTGTTATGGAACATGAAGTGTGTATAAGAAGGAAATTGCATATAATACGTAACCAACTATACTTTTGCTTGTATAGCTAATTGTATTGTCGTTTGAATGGTCATTGTTTTGTAGACAGCCCTGTCGTTGTTGGCTAAGCAGCCAATCATAATAAGCCATGGTAACTGCGAAAAGGTACAAGAATAGTAGTAGAGAATTATAATAAACATTTTGCTTCTTACGACTTTGGATTACAATAAATGTGTGTCGTGTGTCCGTCTCAACTGTAACAGCTTGGCACCAATGCAAAGTTGCTTCACCTCAGGCAATTTGCTTCTATGTGGTGCTGGATGGCCAAGTAATGATATTCCACCAGTTTTTACTACTGAGGGCTTCTCCAGGCAGATATCAACACAAGCTGCCAATAAAACCAGTCCATGATGATATCCCAGTATATGTTTCCAAAATGCAAAGGCGTCGTTCTCTAGCCACTTGCTGATCTGTGGCCTGCATCTAGGCTCACCATAGTCTGTTCTTTCTTTTCTTGCCCTGTTGGACCCGGTTTAACATACCCAGGGGTTGTGTCTATTGTTCTCTCAGCCACAGTTCATTATACTCTATTATTAAACACTTGAGGAAGGCAAGTACCCATGACAGGAGCTCTTACCTATTCAGACCTGACTTTGAGTGTCATCCTGAGGAAAAGGCAGTGAAGTTGTCAGAGGTGCTCTGTTAGAGAATTTCAGCACAAGAACTTGGACTGTCCTTGGTTATGTTCTCCAGGGTGACAGCAAAAACTTATTTCTCTGCCTTCCATAATTAATAGGAATACTTTGTTCTGCAGAAAGTGCCCTGGGAAAAAAAAACCACAAACTGGACACCAAAAAACAAAACCTGCATGTCCCATTAATAATACCCATAATACCACCTGGATAAAATACTTTTCATCCAAAACACCAATTTCAGTCACTTTGTAAAATCTTAACAAAACAGGATGGAGGAACACACTTTAGAAAAGGAAATCCTACCTTTTCCAGTTGATGAGATGGGTTGCTGAACTCATTGCAAAAGGTATGAGGCTTGCGTTCACAAGGCTGGCTCCTGCAGTTGTCCTGGACCTCTGGTGGCTCTGCTGGATCCACCTCAGGCTGGCCCTGTACACCATCTACTGAAGTACAACAGCATTGTCAGGAACATACTGGTAAGCATTTGCTCAACTAGATTTTGGTTCTCTTTTGTTGTTGATTAGTTTTTAGTGGGAAGAATCATTTGTCTTGGGCAGCAACTCAAAACTGGTTAAAACATCCAATGCTATAAAACATCGGGGAAAAGTAACAGTAGACCTTTGCTTTGTCCTGACCCTAGCAAAAAAAAAACAACAGTCTCAATCAGGTCACCCAGGGGTGGACCAGAAGCTTCCAGGAGAAGAAAAGTCTCTTTTGTTTAGGATTTTTAAATTGAAGGCTGTAGGAGAGGATACTGCTAACTGGATAGTTTTACCTTATTGTGTTTAAACATTTATTATCTGTTTATATACAATTAAGAAGATAAAACTTCCTCTGGAGAAAAGGAACTTGTGTGGTTTGCACTGAGTTACCTTCTGTTTGTTAGGCTGTTAGGCTGTGACATGAACACAAATACCTTGCATGGTGTTGTTCCTGCAGGGTGAAGGTTGTCGTTCTTTGTCCTTCTGGCTGATTGCTGTTGATTGGGCTGTACCTGTGTTATTTCAGGATGTAAGATTTTGCAGCTAATACCCAGGCAAAGCTCATTAGAGACAGACAGTATATTCTGGATTAAGCAAACACGAGGACTGTAAGGATATTTCACTTCCACAGATAGACCAGAGCTGAATCAGAAAATTACAGACATTTTGCAGGAATGAGGAGGAATCACAGAATTGTAGTTCAAGGAGCATTTAGAGAAGCATATGGGCAATGCTCTTAGGCATGGGGTGGGATACTTGGGGCTGACATATGCAGAACGAGGAGTTAGACTTTGATGATACTTGTGGATCCCTTCAAACCCAGAATATTCTAGGGTTCTATGTCTCCTGTAACTCTTGAAAAATGAGGATATTCCAAAGTCTGCTTAGAAATATTTAGAAAAGGAGAGAAGAATTATACCCCAAAAACTCTATATATCAGTTCACTTGAGTTGGTTCTTACAGAAAATGAGACTAAATGTAACTGATTCTCTGGCATCAATCCTCAGTTCAACATATCTAATTGTTTGAAGTCTGTAGGTGAAAGTTCTTTGAGACCAACAGAGTTCTCCTCATTTCTCTTGTTCTTTACCAAGGAAAATAGAATCCCATATCTGAGTGTGTATACAGAGGAGAGGTGATAGGGATGTTGGATTTTTCAAAGAGAAACAAATTTCTCGCTGCCACTTGTTGAATAAATATTTAACTAAAAAAGTGAACCCTCATCTACATTTCTGAGGAAAAATGAAAATTTCAAATTAATGCTAAAACAGGAGAAGGGGTCACCCTAACCAAGCAACAGCCTGGAATGCCTTGGCTGGAATCTAAGTAGACTCTTTTCCCCACTAGAAATTGTTCCCTAATGACATATTCTGTGTAAGGGATATGCATATTGCTAACACCCAATTCTAAAGCAGCTTGAAGACAGATTCAGCTTTGTGATGGACAAGAATTTTCAAATTTCTTTGGTTAATGTGGTGAAGAGATACAAAGTAGTCAAAGAGTAGGAGCTTTCCTGTTTAACGTAAACCAATAAATTGTTTATGAGGTTGTTAAGACCCTACCATTTAGGGATGCCTCTGCCCAAATTAAGGTGCAAATGATTTCATATGCTGCAGTCAATAATACGGATTTTATTTAACAATGAATGTGAGGTAGAGAAATTTAAAAAAATAGAGGGAAGAGAGAGAGAGGTCTCCTTTATTTTCTTGACAGGAACACGCAAAAGAGTAGAAATTATTGTCAGTCATCAAACTAATCGTATCAATTAATTGCTGGTGTGAATTTATTGCTGATGATTGGTGAGACAATAGCATACGAGTAAGATAAAATACTCTTGCAGAATTTCCTGTAATTAAGAGATAGTAAGACAACACATTTCCAACACAGACGTATGCAGTGTAGTACAATGTGAACCAAGAATGCAAGCAGTCTTGTATCATTCATTCCAAAGTATCTAAAAAATGGTGAGGATGTCAGAGGTAGCTTTCTTATCATGAACCCTGAACATAATTATGAAAAAAAGAGAAAACTATTTCCTTGATTCTTTCAAAAGACAGCTAAAAAGCTGATCTTATCTCTGTAAATGACATTGTCAAAACCATAAAGAAATTGTCCTTCTGGTACTTCTTTTCCTTTTAAACAATACTCAGAAATGTCAAGGTTGAAAAGAAAGCACACCCCAGTGACACAGACGCTGTAAAACAAGTCTGAAAAGAGGGTAGGAGAATGATATGTTCTCTAAATAAACATATGGGAAAGACACCCATCAAAAGCATGACCATTTCCAAGAGGGTGAAGTTGTAATTTAGACCAACCCAGCTTTAAAATAAAGTCTTTTTTATGTATTTTGGTTGCTCTTAATCTCTGTTCCTGCGAGTGCCCTACTGTGATGATTCATGTGCTGTTGTATCTCCTGGTTCGCTGTTGGTAAACAGGATTCAGAAGCTTCCACTGTTTGTTCCTGTTCCTGAATTTTTGAAGAACTAAAGCCACTTATGTTTTTGGCAACATGAAGGTTGGCTTGATGCTGAGTGAGTTTGATCTTCAAGCTTTGGTGTTCCTTTTTGTGTGGTAAAGCATTAGGAAACATGACTTGTTTAACACTCATCAGAAAATTACACCTTGAATTCAACAGTCTAGAAACTTCAATCCAGAAATTCAAACCATAATTCTGCTCTTTATCCTCTACACTACTACCTCATGCACTTTGCTTTGCCATTCCATAGTGCATATAATTTTCTGCCAAGAAAATATTAATAATTACATACAACCACATTCTAAGCACAGAACTCAGCTCCTGTTAGTAGTTGTGGTATATGTTCAGTTTGTACGAGCTCATTCTGCGTGTCCTTTGAAAGATGTTTTGGGACACTTCCATACCAGAGTAACTAGATGTTCTCATTCATCTTTTTAAGTACAAACATCTTTCTCTTTGGTCATTTATCTTGCTACTTAGGAGATATATACTCAAGTTCTTATTTCTTCTTTTGCAAATCTGTAACAATCAGACATCATACTTTTAGGCCTGTTTAGCTTTGCCTTTGCCTACATCTAGGAGGATAGTTCAATATTAAAACAATTTTTTTCACACTGGTGTGCTTCTGTCAGGAGATTTACATGTTCACTAGATAGATCTTGACTCTCCCCATGTAAGTCTGCCTTCAGCTCAAAAATGAGTCTATATTTACCCAGATAAAAGAATTTAAATTGCTCCAATAAAAGCAAAATAATTTCAGTGTGAGAGATAGGAAGCCCCAACTGAAAATATCCCAAAACTCAATATTTTGCTGAATCTTCTGGAAAGTAGGGACCCAGGATCTCAAATTACCTTTGGCAGAGGAAGAACTTGAACCTAGGCTCTCTATGTGCTAGCTTGTTTTTCTATGTTACCAGTAGCTTGTGGAAAATGGGCCAAAATACCTTCTAATGGGCTTGACGTGGATCACTTCAAGGCTGTTGCTGCCTATGGATGAATTCTGAGGATGTATTTATCACTTTTTATTAGATTTTTCTAACTAGTCAAATTAGACTGTTCTCTGCTTACTGTATTACTTTTATGTGTGCTTGAGTGTATTTTGAAAATATTGACAGATTTATAACTGCACTGTTGATGTAAGAAGACCTGAGAGGTTATGGTGAAAGGGTGGAATGGGACAAAGAAGAAAAATATAGGATGGTCCTTTACTTTAAGGAAGAAAGACAACCAAAAGCACAAGAGACTTGAACTTCTTATGAGGCACGAGACTTAATTTAGACAGACCTCCATTCATGTAAACAAAACTAATTTCTAGGAAAACCCTGCCATGGGCCAGTATTTTCAATCACTGTAGCTCCTGGCAAGTCTTAATTTACTTTATTCTTGCTTTTTGTAATGTCACAGAAAAATAATGAAAACCCCCTGTAGACTGATTATTGTTAAACTTCATGCCTTGAGTAATTTACATTCTTTAATCCAATTCGTTTTGCGCTTTTTTTTTTTTTAATTACTATTATTGTTTTGTGAATATGAAGGTGATTGAAGAAAAATTAAGTGTTCTCATTCTCTTTCAGAAAACTTTACATTTGTAGCTTCTGGTGAAGCTATAATTCCTAGATTTATTACTGCACAGTTGAAATCCATTTATAAATTGCCATTACAGGCAGCTTTATGAACTTTCTAAACAAGGCACAATTCACAGTATCCCTTGGATAGCTTCTAAATGTACAATAAAATGTTGTCAAAAATTCAACGTGCATTTTTACCCCAAATTTTCAGAAAGAACACTGAGGAGTAAGAAATTTAAATAAGTCTTCTTTGATATAATTGGTAGCTATTATGTGAGTTTCATAAAGCTTCTATATTCACCCAGAACTATTGTTGCATTAAATTAACCGCCAAAATCTGAGAAAGAGACCTCTCATGTTTTCCAAGTGGATCTGTGTGATGATATTACATAAAGCATTTCCTGAAATACATTAAAACAAAGCTTTTAATAAATCTTTTTGGGTATAAAATAATTAAATTAACTTACTGGTTTTAACAGCATCAATTTTCATAACCCTTTCCATTAAAAATCAATGGTATCTTTCATTTTATGTTACACAATTGATTCTTTGGTAACTAATATTCTTAAATTTGTCTCTCTAATGCTATTTTTAAAGCACAGACAAAGGAGGAGATTTATTTTTCTTAAGGCTCCAACATGTCAAAACATAACTTCAGATAACAACTGAAATGAAAGATAAACTGAAGTAATTGTCCACATGGCAATTCTGTAAAATGTTGGTTATAAACCACATTATTAAAATATTTCTATGGTAAAAGCTTGAACTGTATCTTTTTCCCATTAGTTAGCTTGTCCCAAGATCCCCAAATACAATTTTACCTTTTTAGCTTATTTTCAAATGTATTGCATACATTAAAAATACCTGTGCAGAGGGTTACAGATTCACAAAACCACCTTTCCCCTTCACTTCCTAAAACAGAGATAGGAAATGGTGATTCGAAATTTTAACTATTCTGACATAATTATAAAAATGGTTCTCTCTCATCTTAAACTTGTTATGCAAAGAATTTCAAATAGTAAATATTAATTACTTATAACTTATTTACAGCATCTCCAAAATCAAAAATATTTCTACTGTTTTCTTCCACTTGGGGCCAGGAATTTGGAGGGGAAGGTAACTCTTCTTTATGAGCCCCCAAGCATGCGAATATTGCTTCATTGTAGACTGAGGCAGGCAGGAACGTAAAAGCAGTCTTTGGGAGACTGAAGCAAGATTTAGACTTGAGTTCAAAGTGTGTTGGCTCATCTGATGCAGAGGGAATGTTCAAAGTCCTTGAGTTGTTGGAAAGTAGCAAATTTTGCTATATGCACCTCAAGGACTACTGGTAGCTGTTTCAACCCAAGAGCCTGGAGCCACTCTTGTACGAATGTTGGAGATAATGTTTCTATTTCTTCCCTATGCAAAAGTAGCCTGGCATTTAATTTATCGTACACAGCAGTGCTGTTTCCTATTGTCAGGGGTCTCTTGTTCTAATTTTGACTGACTTGGGATACTGCTGATTCAATGCCAGCCAAGAAGTGGTTCATACCAAGTGTAGCTAACCGACCACAGAGAACTTATAAACACTTAAGATAATAACCCTCTAAACAGCATAAGTGAAGAGACACCATGATTATGTATCTCAGATGGGACAAAAGAAAAATTAAGTTGGGACAAAGATATTTTAATATCTAGGTCTGCAAATTTTCAGTAATAGTAGTGTATGTAAAGTTAGATGACTAGTTTTATAATATGCTCAGCAGGCTTTGAGAATATCTGGATTTTCAGTGTCTAACTCTATATGCACACATGGACAATGAGAGAGAGCAATGAGAAAACATTAAAAAATTGGTATTCAGAAATTCTATTAAAGGTCTTTTAGAAGATTTTGGGCTATTTGTGGATTTTTGTTTGCTACAATGAGCAGCAGTTTTGACACTACCTCTAGTGACTTATTTTAGTCATCACAGTAATATACCAGCAGTTCCTTTTGATTCATGGACAAATTCCGCGGGAAATACAGTCCCACAGTATTTTAGAGACATATAGGAGCAGAAGAATGTTGAAAACAAAGTCTCTTATACACATGTGAAATTTTTATTCCCCTCCATGCTTCCCCTACCAACTGGATAGGACCCTTGGAAATTGAATTTAGCATAAACCCCAACTAATAAACTGGTCTAATTTCTTACCCAGAATCATGAAGCCAAATACTATTCTACTGACTTCACTGACTTCCTTTTGTAGTTTGAGCTTTACTTTCACTGGATTTCACTAAAAATGTCCACAGAATAAAAATCTACAGTATTTTGGTAGTGTCAAACTAATTATTTATAAATAATCCTTTTCCTTTTTTCATATGTTGATTCATTTTTCTTGTGGAAAATATCTTTTTATAGGTTCTCACGAGAGATGTACCTTTAGTAGTGTTACTTATTTGTAATCACTATGGTCAAGATTATATGAGGGTTTTTTGGTTGTTTTTTTTTTTTAGATATTGGGTACTATGAAGAGAAATTAGGGGATAACATTTTAAAATACTGAAACAAGAGTAAAGAAACATTTTTTCACTGAAGTGATCAGCCTGCCATTAGAAAATGTAATAATGTAAAAATCTTACTTTTGGTCTTCCTCTTTTTATTCAAATCCACTGTGCTCGTGTTTCATTATTATGATTTTTCCTATAAAATTTATTCATAAATGTAAACAATTTTTGTCCATAAATGGACCAGCAGAATTGTACTCCCTGCATTTTCATTTAAAATGTTAATGAATGGCACAAAAGCTTACATTCCCTTCTTGTAAGGATTCATTTTTACATGATCAGAATCTCAAGAAAGAGAGGAGGGGAAAATTCATGCATAATTTGCTGTTCATTAGGAACATTCAAAATTTACCAAGCTCTTTTCTTATAAACTCCAATTTGCATGATTATGTTTAGGCTCTGCTGTCCTAGATCAATGGAAAAACTATTAAAAAAGTTTAGTTTTTCTTGCCTCATAAGGAAACACGGCCCATTTTCTTAGAGGACTGTCTGTTTCCTTGCTATTTATTGTGGTGTTGCCCCTATAATGGCAGGAAGCTGTTACTAGGAACTATCAGAGACAGCATGAACTAAGACTTAGAGAATACTATACTCAGAATGATGTAAAAGTCAGGGTAAGAATGCAATGATAGTCAAAGGATGTCGTAATTCTTGTTAAAGGTTTCTGTCAAAGAAATCTGTCAGTGAAACAACGTAAATATAGGCTCATATTTCATTCATTTTATTTCGAGGTAAAGTAAAAATTGGACAGGGAGCTCTTCCTTTACACTGAATGTATGAATTTAAACTATTTAAACTTGTAGATAGATAGGAAAAAATTACAGAATTTTTTTCATGAACGGAATATCCTCACATGTACCTGTCCACACAAAAACACACATTTGCTGTCCTTCACTATGGTTTATCAGCCTACTTATAAAAATTTTATGGTGAACAGAAAAAATGCTAGTGATTGAAATATTTTCAAATTCGACTTCTCCAAATCAGATTAAAAGTCTAAAACTGATGTAAAAAAAAAAAAAAAATCACCATTTTGACAAGGAGAAGAGAGCAGGTCTATCATGTAATAGATTGGCAAATTGCCCAAGAATTCAGAAAAGGAGCTGGAAACAAAATTCATGTGACTTCAAAAGCTATTTGCTTCTCTTTGAACACGATAGAAAGTAATTCACAAGGTATTTGCATGGCTGCAAAAAAAATCTTGAACTTTTATTGGACTTTCTTTCCCAGATTTTTCAAGACATAATTCCAATGCTTCAATAAAGCGAACATCTAGATAATTTATAAGAAACCCCTTAAACTTGCAGTAATTAACATGCAGAATGATACTATTACAGAATGCACAAATATTAAACCCTACATGTATTTTCATAGGTATTCTATTTGCTTTCTTGTAAGTAGTTTCATATATGTATCTTCCTTTCATTAAGTTTCATATGAATTTATAATTTTATAAATTATACTAAAAAAACAGGTGATAGAAAATTAAAAACACTGAAAAACCCAAAGTATTTGAAAAGCATTTGGAAGATAACAGAAAAATAATAGTCAGCACAGATCTGTCAGGAACCGTTTATGACGAACAAGTTTAATTCATTTTTGACATTGTAAGGGGCTTTATATGTTGAAGAGGTATAAGGGATGTCCAGTCTTGTCTTGAGGACAACTTTTGATACTCAGGTAAAAAGTTCAAAAGCCATTTAACAAAAACTACAGTGCAGGTACAAAGCTCTTTGGAACCACATTGAAAGGTCTACTGGAGGTTCAGTAAAACTGAAGGAATTATGGGTTCATTCTTAGTGTGGTAATAGATGATTTCTTAAATAATCTGGCCAATAGAATAGAGACTTCAAGACTAAATCTGAATTATATCAGTCTTCAGGACAGTTTGTACGGGCTGAAACAGAAGGTTAGAAATCCACAATCTTAAAAAATAGATCAGAGATAAAGTTCAAAACAAACAAACAAACAAAACAACAAACTCCCTTATTTCACTTAGGACAGCTGCACAATACAAATGGAGGAATATTAAACTCAATTTAAACTACAAAGTAAATGAGCAACTGTGTAGGAGTTCTGCAGAAAGGTTTCTGAGAGCTAAGCATGAATCAAAACCACCATAATGCTTAAGAGAGAAGTACACCCCAGTAGAATTTTGTTGCATGAATAGGAGAATAGGCTGTAATACATACTAACATTATCCTTCTGCTGTACTCAGCATCACTAAACTTTCTCCTGGAACATTGTTTAGTGACAAAATTCAGAAAGCTGGGGATAGACATGGAGAGACTCTTGACAGTGAGAAAGGGAAGACTGAATTAATCACTTCCTTAGCAAAGTTTTGACAAGCAAAATGGCATAGATTTTTGGGTTTGCTTTTTTTTTTTTCCCATTTTCTGTGAAGTATAGAACAAGAAAAAATGGACACAAATTGCAGCCAGGATGTCAGGTTAGACACCAGAGAAATTTTTCTATCACTAAGGATAGCAAGAAATGTAATAGATTGCCTGGGGAGGCTGTGGACTTCTCTGTCATTAAAGCCCTTTAGAACAGATGGTGAGTATCTGACAGAAGTGATGCAGCAATGCCTAATTCTCTCTTGGGACAGAAGGATAGATTAAATGATCCCTTAAGGTTCTCTCAGCTTCTTCTGCCCTTTTTTTTTTTTTTCAGGTCTAAAATACTTTACAGTACATTAAATTTTCATATGCACTTTGATTACTGAAACTGTTCTGTACAATCTCTAGGTTACTTGCCAGTATCCCCTTGCCACAGAGTGTTCTCCTCTCCCTGAAGACAAAGAATTGGACTTTATTTTCCCCAACGGTATTGGGTAGATTGAGGGATGTATCTGTTACTATGTCAGGTCAACTAAAATTTCTCTATCAAACAACTTTTGGCACATTGAACCCAATGAAGGGAAGAATGCACACTTGATTTTGGAAAGCGTGTTGTAAGAGTTCAAAAGTTTATGTTGCTTCAGAAAGTGCATCAGTGTTATAATCCAGCACAAAATGTTTGTAGGTACTGGAGTTATTTCAGCTGACCTTCCAAGGTGAGAAGTGTTTGTCTACCTTTTATCCCCAGGAGTTGTTTGCTCTCATATTCTTATTAAGTCAAAGTAGAAAAGAACGAGTCTCCAAATACCAGAGCAATACCCACTTAAATAGGAATTCAGCAAATGTATTCAAATTGAAAAATGGATTTGGAAGTAAAGGTAAGCTTTGGAGACAGAACAGTATATTTTGCATTAATGGACATTGACTGAACATTTAAGCAATTAATATTTCATCTGTGTTTGATGAACAATGTTCAGATTTTTCATGTTAATATACTTCTTTCCTGGTGCTTAACTCAAAATCTCCAAACGAAATTTTGGGTTCATATGTCCCTTTTCAAGGGAAACTTTGTGAAACATGAGGTTTTTAAAATCTCTTTATATTTTTTTATCGCCATGGGATAGGGAAATTTCAAATTGCAACATATTAATATTGCAGTACTTTACTGTTCACTGTTTCAGTAGGGAGAGAAAAAACAAAAATAAAGAAGACTAAAAAAAGAAGTAATATTCTAGGTAAAATTCATTATAGCTTCTGGTAAGCAAACACAGTAATGGACTAAGCCTTCTTATGATTAGAAAGTCCCAGAGACCAAGTGTGTTTCTGAGTACTACAGCCATTTTCCTTTTGAAGTTTTACTTGTCATAAATAATTAAAATGTCACTCAAAACTACTCAAATTAAAGCATAGAGCAGCTTTTCTCTTTCTTTATTTCTCTATATATCTTATAGTTTTTATTTTTTTACAACTAATAAAGTATTTTATTAACATTTTAGTATATCTGAGTTCTAAATTTTCTTAAAGTCCTCAATAGAAACACAAAATATGCTACTTAGTTTTAAAGATAAAGATAATTAAGTATAATTTGGCTGTACATAATCAGAAGCCCAGTATGTAATTCCACCGAGAAAAAAAATGTTGGTTATTTTGTATAGCAAACAAAAAGTTTGTTCCAGAGCCTTCTTTATTGTATAAGAGCAAATATATCCACTCTGTTACTATAGACACTCTTTAATACTGTTTTATTGGTACATCTCAATTTAATATTCTACATACAACCACAGATTCAATAATGTTATATGGATCATAATTAACATGTCATGTAAAAAGAACGAATACTGAGACATCTTCTGGGCTGCCCTGCATTACCTTTTACCGGCATCTTCTCTCTGTCCCGAAATTCAGTGAGTGTATAGAGGTTTTGTAGAACACAGTGAATAGTCTATTTCTAAAACACTATTACTTATTTAAAAGGAAAACCTAACCAGAGTGTGGGAATATGACTGAGGGTAAAAAGATAACGGTACAGAAGGTATAGGGAAAAGTGTGGCTGCTACTCCCTGTATGGAACGCAGTCAGCATGTCCAACCTCCCCCACACAGTACAATCCAAGGGGGACTAAATGGGTGATNTATCTCAGGTACCATCCTGAGATATCCACCCCCAAGACACGACCACCACTCACTAGGAAGATGTGTGACTAAATTCACCCAAGCTCCACCTAAGTGTAAAGATATAGTGTAAAACTAAGGTAAGAATGGGGAGAAGCGGGGGAAGATTCCAGCACAATTTCTGGGATCAGTTGAGGGGCTGAGCCTGTCTTCTCCCCCACAGAGATGTCTTTTGGGTAAAGAACTGTGTTCTCTGCATGCTGAGTGATCATCTCAAGCCAGCTTTTACTGGGGATTAGAGCTTGTTAGTATAGTGCTTTGAATTAATGTTACTTTGAATATATTTTTGCATTCAGGAACTATCACTGGCAATTCTTGAACCTTAAATTCCCACAATTTCACTAATTAAGACTCTTATTCTGTAAATTGTTAATGTGAGTCCTTCAAGGGTGCTGGCAGTCACTGGCAGTGGGTAAAGGTGTGGAGACCCAGGAGGGGTTTCTCTGTTTGGTGTGTGACCCTGACCAAGACATTTGAACTGCATTCCAATCCAGTGGGACTGTTGAGTGAAAGGTCCCCATAACGGGATACTGACAGGCTGGTTGGGCACAAGGGTCTCGGCTTTCCTGGGGTGCTGACAGACTGATCAAACACAAAGGGCTTGAGCAAATCTCTCCTTTTCCCGACACAGAGCCTAACAGAATAAAATATCTGGTAATTAAGAAGCAGGAAATGCAAATGACAGAGAATGTGTATAAATCAGTAATGTATATTTTTGTATTAGAAAAAGGAAGTGTGATCTTTCTACGTAACATTAAAAACTGTATTTTCAAATTCTTGTGTCTAAATGCCACCATTAAAGAGATCAGTCTGAAGGATATCATGCCAATATGTAGACTCCATATGCATCAAATAAATGTGCTTAAAAAAATTCCCGTTACAAGGGTAAAAAAAAAATCCACATCTGTAACAAATAATAAGAATACCTATTTATAGATAGGGTTTTAATCAAGTGACTAATTATCCAAGTGAAATACATCTGTAGCTATGAGCGCCGACGGGAGAACACAGGGTGAAAGAGATTAATAATTGAGGTATGGCAAATTATAGAGGACTTGCCAACCCATAGACAGTGGAAGATGGAAAACTATTCATTTTGTTAGGTCCTATATCCAGGTTTCTGCCATGGGACTCTCCCCAACCCTTCCTGAAATATATGCACACAGGGGTGGGAAAAGTTTTTTTCTGTGGCCTTATCTCCTCTTGAGCTTATCTACTGGCCTTGTGGGTTCTCTGGAAGGAATTTTTGATCCTCAGAACCTTGGCAAATTTTGTCACAATTTTATTTAAAGTTTTAATTAGCCTTGTTTTAACATTTCAGCAACCATAAAATGTAGCTGCTCTCCTAGAATTTAGAATGACACTTGTATTTATGTCCTTGTCTAACTTTGGCTTGTTTGCATTTTCATTATATCTGTACTACAGTGCAGCTACAATTCCATTGTAGCTACACTGTAATTAGAAGTCCAAATACTCTTGAAATACACAGAGGGCTCCATATTTCCAGCTTCCAATTACAGCAGTGAAATCTCAGCGATCAAGCTTTCTTCAGTTCATGCAAACACTTTCTACCAGTCTTGACAGGCCTGGGTGAAATATACCCTGAGAAATCTCAGACTGCTGAATTTTCCAGGTTTGATCTTCTGTTAGAGTCACAAACACAGCATGAAGACAAATCTGTCCAACTCTTCACTGCAATGTACCTTATCCACAGTGCTAGATTAAATTAACCACACTTGTAACTAAATAATTTTCCAAAAGGTTTAGTACTACAGTGAGACCACAGTGAACTATTTTTATGTTATGTTTGTCTTCAGTCTTTCCTATCATAATCTGGACAAGTGAATATCCCTATTTAGCCTAGAGGAAATTTTAAATTAAAGTACCTAGCAGGAGCAAGATCACCTCTGCACACCATACACTGTGAAATGCCATCTGATATCCTGAGCAGGGGTAATTTTTCAAATGGCAAGTCTCATTTAGTAGAGGAATTTTCAGGAGTTTACAGGACTTTTTGAGAGTGTCTACTTTCACAGAATTATAGAATGATAGAATGGTTTAGGCTGGAAGGGACCTTAAAGATAATTTATTTACAACTTCTCTGCCATGGGCAGGGGCACTGTCCACTAGACCAGATTGCTCCAAGTCCCATCCAACCTGGCCTTGAACCCTTTCAGGGATGGGGTGTCCACAACTTCTCTGGGCAGCCTGTTCCAATTCCTCAGTAAAGAATTTCTTCCTAGTCTAAGTCTTTTAAAGACTCTTTCCTTTTAAAATTGCTACCCCATGTTCTATCACTAAATTATTCAATTCAACATGTGACAAGTAAAGAAATATTTGAGCTACTTGCTTTGGTCAGATCCTCAATTGGTTTAGAGTCATTAAGCCATTGAAGTAAATAGGACTACGACAATTTGCATAAATTAAAAAGTTTGTACTCTGATGAAAAAACCTATGTATGTCCGGTTAAAAAGAGCTCACAGATAGATGACTTTGGACAGTTGGGTATTGTAAACAAGCTTAGCTGCAATATATGAAGAGACATGACAAGCAGTGGTATTTGGGAAACCAATACCAAGAGAAGGATCTAAAGAGAAGGATCTTTGTTCAAAGGGCGCATCAGCTTTCTTCTCTGGCTTACTAAGTTACACTTTCCTGGGTTACCTGATTTCAATGGAGGCCCATGACAGCACAGACCTCTTAGTCATACCCCAATTGCATACACCTCTGTATATTTTATCTAATTAATGTGCTCCATTTAATATACTAAGAAAGAAATAAAAAGAGATAACTGAAGAAAAAAGAAGAGAATATCAATGGTTTTGCCTTATTTTTCCAAGAAAACTAAAGGAGCAGAGGAATGAGCTGGAGAGCTGCTTTAAGAGAGCAAAACAATTTCCTTCAGCTGGGATATGAGAAAACAGTTCTGGGAGTGTGAGCATTTCTTTTGGGTAGAGAAGAAGGAGTATATACACTGAGAGGAAACTAAACTGAAACTGGACTATTTTAACAGTCATTACCTGGAATAATCTGAGCCTCTGGGTATACTAATTAATGCTTAGTCAGCAATAGTAGGGGGGCATTTTGACAAACTTAATAAGAACAGGAAACAGAAAACTTTATGTAAATACCTTTCCTCATAGATGGTGCAAGCAGCTATATGTATAGTGACACATATGCATATGCATCAATATTTGTATGTACATATTTGGCATTTTGGAGTTGTTTCTATTGAATATTTACAAACATTCAGATTCAACACATTCAACAGCTGCTAAATTGCTGGCAGAATAGACATGCTTACTGGCTACTCCAAAAAAATTAGATCAGAATTTTTTTCCATATAAAATATTACTGTGATTATTTAACAAGATAAGACTTTTTCTGTACAAAGTGCCTATATTCTTTGAACATGAGTTTGCTAATTATGTATTTAGAAGACTAGCCTTTTTGTGATTTAACCCCATCCAGCAACTAAGCTCCATGCAGCCACTTATCCTCTCTTGGTGGGATGGGGGAGAGAATTAGAAGGTTGAAAGTGAGAAAGCTTATGGGTTGCAATAACATCAGTTCAATATGGAAAGCAAAAGCAGCTCATGCAAGCAAAGCAAAGGAAGAAACTCATTCAACAGCTCCCCTCGGCAGGCAGGTGTTCAGTTATCCTCAAGAAAGCAGAGCTTCATCACACGTAACTGTGACTTGGAAAGACAAATGTGATCACTCTGACCATCCTTCCCTACCTCCTTCTTCGCCCAGGTTTATATGCTGAGTGTGGTGCCAGATGCTATGGAATGTCCTTTCGGTCAGTTGGAGTCAATTATCCTGGCTGTGTCGCCTCTCCCTGTGTATCCCCAGCTTCCTCTCTGGTGGGGTGGGGTGAGGAACAGAAAAGGGCTTGCTGTGTAAGCGCTGCTCAGCATCAACAAAAACATCCTTGCATTACCAGCACTGGTTTCATCGCAAGTTCAAAATGTAGCCCCATACCAGCTACCGTGAATAAAAATAATTCTATCCAAGTCAAAACCAGCACAAGCTCTGTGAATAACTGGTTTGGAAACTACTGGGAGTATAGAAGCTCTTCTAATATGTGAAATACAACTTAGATGGAATTCGTTCTGTTAGATAATATTCTTGCAGTGCTTTAAAATGGAAACCCCTTGATTTCATATGATAAAGTTCAACATAAATTTAAGCAATGATAACATATATCTTTCCTGTTTCATTTCTGTGAGTCTCTAAATTTCAATACTGGTCTGTCATGTTCTGCCTCCTGAATTTAAAACTCAAATATTTCAACAGAGGTAGACACTATGAAAATTATCCACATTACTCTTTGGCTGATAGCTCTGCCACTGTTTGAAACAGCTGAATTCCCAGTGTGCCAGTTGTCACTTCTGTTATCAGCAGAGGCACTTATTTCTATACTCAGAGTGTAGCACATTTTAATGACTCTGAAATACAAGAAGACATGCAAAACTGATTTTGCATTCCATGCCCTTAAGCAAGTCTATTATCCATGTTGTGAAAACAGCAAGTTAGCATTTTTGTTGTAATTATTTGAGCTGATTATGTATTATGTTTCTACTCAGAGACATTTTCTTCCAAAGCAGTTTATGCAACTACTAGCTGAGCAAAGGCAAAGCAGCACTCCAGAGGCATCTGCTTTAAGATAGCCTCATACAAGTCTCCCTTGACAAAGCTGGCATGCTTTATGATTGAAAAAAAGCCCACAATGTATGTATTGTATGTCTCAGATAAGAGTGATTCAGGACTGTTTGTGGAAGAACACTTTTTCAACATTTATACTAATGGTTCTAATAATTCTTAAACTATGTATGTTTATGCTGAGCAGGACTATGATACATGTCATCCAGAGATTTAAAATGCAATGTTTTAATTAACCAGTAGGTTCCCTAAGTAATCCACATTTACAATAAAAGGTATTTTTATGATATAAAAAAGAACCCCACGAGCATCATTTTCATAAAGAAAAGCTTTTGCAGCTAGTAGGAGGAGGTGAAGCCTACTCAAAGCTCATATTTACTTTTTGATCTAGTAAGTTGCAAGACCTTTGTCCTACTTCTCCTTCATACTGGTCTAAGTGCAGAAAAGTACAGAGAGATCAGCAGTGGGTAGAGCTGGCTTGCTGAAAAAATGAAACAACTGCACTGTTGACTGAAAAGTGCTGCAAACCTGATGTCTGAGGTCATTGTAGCAAATGTCCTTATCTGGGCCTGGACCATAGGGATAGGGGCATCTGGTTTCCTTTCTCTTCCAAGGATAAGGAGGGGTTGCTCACTCTGCAGAAAGAAAAAGCCCCAGTTACTGTTGTTAGGGAAGGGTAAGAGGACAATTTGGCTAGATGAGTCTGCACAAGGAGCTGCCCCAGCTGTGTAGCTGGGACAGCAGGATAGGACAATCAGGTGTTTGCTGCGGAGCCCTTTAATGACAACAAAGATTGGCAACCAGAACCGGTGTCACATCAGCTAGGACTCCAGAATTCCCTTTTGAATGCAGAAGTGTTGTCTAAAGCAGTAAGGGGTCAGTAGCCATTGTGTTGTGGGAGTAGAAAAAGAGTAGAAAAAACCACAGGTGGAAACACTGAGATAGACCCATATGTGCAGAAGTACAGCCACCCACCAAACACAGCCAAGTCTTCTTGCTAGTGCAGTGAACAGACACATTACAAACAGCTAGGCCTCAGGAGATATATATATAGGAGTGCAATCATAATAAATACAGCATTAGCTTCAGTAAGGTGGCTCTCCAAAGAAAGGGAGTATATTCTGTTTATAATACTGACTCTATTGTCTGGACCTCAAGGAGGAAGTGTACGATAATGAATGTAAAGATTTGGGAAGGAATTCATAGAACTAATCAGGATGAACTACCTAGTTAATCTCCACTGGTCAGCTCATTCTCAAACCACAACAAGGATATTGAAGAAAACTACAAACAAAAATTCCTCAAAATTAGTATCAAAAGTGTAATTACTAATGGGACAATACACAATGAAACAGTCTTCAAAATCCACAAGGAAAAATCTTGACTATTACAGCTTGAAATCAGTAATGGGGTCAAAACATTCATAAGGTATTCCTTCTTCATTAGCCAGACATATTCATATGTAGGACAGCTGGCCTTGAAAGTAGTTGCAAAGGTATTTTTTCTGCTCTGATACAGTTTTTGCATGTGATAGCCTCTCCTGACAGACCATCTTAAAATTAATTATTGGCTCTGTCGACCTCTAATTACATAGCATAGAGGAAAAAAGGAAATGGAATCCAATTAATAATGAAAAGCCCCATTTGATTCTGAATCATGATAGGAAAATAACATATTCTGGGCTGTAATCAATGTGTGAAATGTGTAGCGAAACTTTTTACATAATAGCTCTCCATTATTTTTAATTACTTATTTGGGAAAAATTGTACATAAAGTTGGGTTTTATTTTATTTTATTATTTAAAAATAATTGGTATAGACAACTATCATTGCTTAAGATGACAAAAACTGAAAACTTCAAAAGGGATTAGTATATTGAATGTCCAACGATTTTAGGAAATTTAACTTTTCTTTGTAGGGTAAACAAATGGAATTGGGTTTGATAATTCCAATTTAAAAAAATATTCACTTCATTGTTCTGTGAAATATCTTTTTATTAGAAGTACCAAGTGCAGTTTTGAAAATACATCTTACGCATCAACATATATGAATTGAAATACCGCTAGCATACAATTGCACTACTTAATCAATATATGCTGTATAATAATGTAACTAGATAAGGTTTTTGAAGATAACTAGTGACTCAGATTTTGTTATTATTTGGGCTCTTAGTTGAATTTCTTTACAAGGAATTGCCCTCAAAGTTTATTTGATCATTACTTTCTGAAAATGGACGTGTTTCATCTGTTTCCACTCAATTTGGACATGACTTGGGATACATATAAGCCTCACATTGCTTTTGAATTCTTGAACATTGACATAGATTAAAGTTACCAAATGATGAAAGGAGAAAGGGAGAGAGATCGTGATAAGAACACAGAATAAAGTATTAGTCTTTAAAATAACATTATAAGACAAAGAAGATTTAGTCAGATCTACTGTTGAAAAAGATACAATGATATGATTGAATGAATTTTTAAGTACAGTTTTTAAAATTGTAGGTTCTTCTTGGACCAAAAATGCTGAGACAGTGAGGAAACAAAGAAAATATAGGTAATAATGTGTGCTATGATTCATTTCAGCAGATAATGTAACCTGATACTGGATAGCCCACAAACAGCAATGAACTACAAGGTACATGATAATGGAAGAGGCAGTCTGTGTTATGAAGGACTGTGGAGAATAAAGATTCCACAACAGAACTGAAACCTATGGAAACATGAGAGAGACTGAACCTTGCTGCACACAGGTTCGTAACTGCAAACATGACATGAAAACGAGAACAAGGGGATAAAGAGGAGAAATTTGACACCCAGGAGCATATGGATTATTTTATAGTAGTGAAAAGTTGACATTGAGTTTCCTATAAAAGCAATAGGAGAAACCAGTAATGTACTGTTCATGTTCTCAGGACATCACCATATTCTGACTATCAGGTCAGAGGATCTGATGCTGATTTGGAGCGTTTTATCTCTTATATAATCACATTTAGCTCTTTTCTCTCCTTTTTTGTCAAAAATATTCAGATCCAAAAGTCATCCTTTCCATTTATGTGTGATTGTCAATTTTCTTTTTGAGAAGGAAAAGTGCAAATTTTTCCAGAATTTACTTCTGCCTGGATTTTTTGTCTTTTTTGTTGAGGATTTTCTTGTAGAATTTATGGTGCCTCTTTCCTGTGTCTTTTTTCAGAAATAAAGCAGCTAAGCAAAAAGACCTTTCAAAAACCTCCTCACACCAGAAGAACCAGCATTTCTTTTAAGATATAAAGTCATTCCAATAAGAATAAAACATTTAATGATGTAAGGTTTAATTATAAAAGAATAAAAGTTTAGAAACCTAGTCAGTGCTATTGCCGTTAGATTGTAGTCAATCTGTGCAATACTAAATCCTGCAGCAACTTAGTGGGAATCTTTAA
This sequence comes from Machaerirhynchus nigripectus, assembly GCA_013397975.1. Taxonomy (NCBI): domain Eukaryota; kingdom Metazoa; phylum Chordata; class Aves; order Passeriformes; family Dicruridae; genus Machaerirhynchus; species Machaerirhynchus nigripectus. Next base: position 40,235 of record VZRQ01000590.1, read on the forward strand.
AAATGTCTGCATTGGAAAGACGATTGAGATCACATCTTCCAAAACATTTGTGGCTTTTGTTTTGTTGGTTTTTGGTTGGTTGGTTGGTTGCTTGCTTGCTTGCTTGCTTGCTTTTAACACACTTCATTGAGATTAATTACTCTTTAAACACCTAGTTCAGGATACAAAAAATCTGTTCATACAGAACATTTTAAGTAGTCTTCATTTATCACCTAGAGAACAGGCAGCTCTACTATAAGGAGGCACCTAAATAAAATCTCTGGAGTAAAACGTTCAGAACCTGTGTCTGGCAGCAGCACATAATTCGCCAGTCACTGTATATTCTTCTCCAGAGCAACCTCAATACTATTTGTAAAGCTTATGAAAAATTATAAGTAATGGAGTAAACTTTCATTAATAGCAAAAATATTCATCAAATCAGAACAAAAAACTTCTTATAATAGCCAGGAAGCTGTAAAACATTGTTTGTTTTTTATTTGTTGGTTTTTGTTTAAATTTAAGATATTACAATTTCTGGAATTAGCAAATTAAGAGATCAAATGAAAGCCTCTCTCAGTAAATAAAAAAATGAGTGAAACATAAACAGAGAAATTGCTATTTTGTGGAGACATACCTGAGTGGAAGCAAAAAGGACAGAGAAAATAAAGAGCCCAACCACATGAAAGGAAGGAGTAGATATAGCAATATGTTCACTCAAGTACTTTTGCCTTAACCAAAACAGAATAAAGAAACAAATAAATGGTTGGCTTAACTATTTTGAGCAGTTAGACCTGTAAAATAAGAACACAAAGTCTGGTGACTTGGGCTTTTCTATGTCATTCTATTTTATTTGTGTAATTTTTTTTTATGTTGCCAGATGAACTCTTCAAGCTGGATTTTTTTAATGTGTAAAATAACTTTAAAATGAAAGCCTGTGTTTACTGCAAGCCTCCATTTTTAGAAGACATTTTATTCTTTCATAAAAAAATGGCTGATACTTTCCTTGTTTCATTCCTTTTGGTAATGTGAAAATTTTAATTAAGTATGGTATTGCAGCAATCAAGGGGAGCACTAAAAAAACACAGGCAGATAGAAGCTACTAAGGTTTTATGTCACTTAATTTGCAACCAAATCCAGCAACTCACTTTGCCAAGCAGTGAAAATGTGGCTTGCCTTTACTTGAAAACACTCTACTAATTGGAAGTAAGAGGAATTATCAATAACACATGTTGTTGATTTCTGCACAACACAGTACATACATACAGAGCAATTTAAAATTCAGCTCAATTTCTTGCAAGCTTTTTGTACTAATAGAAAAATATACTATGTGAAAACATTAATAGACTTGGATTGGCTGGTGAAGGAGAAATTTCTGCGCTCAGAATTTATTTTTTGTTATATGACCCCATTTTGGTCTTAGCTTAAATAGTGAAAGCAGTAAATAATATGGTGCAATCAGATAGGAAGAACAATGGTGAGTGTTGAGTTGCTAATCCTAGAGGAGCAAAACTGAAGTAGAGCTAAAGAGATGACATAAGCTCTGCTTCTGTCAGACTAACTTTAGTGATTCTGCCATTCAAGATAATATCAGATACACAAGGCCATTCTAAAGTCTCTCCTTTTGAAGATATAGTCATTTATGAAGAAAGAAAGGAAAGAAAGGTACTTGATAGAACTGTGCAGGTTCTTTCCTCTGCACTGGGCTTTCACTTAGTCCACTTGCCCGTTCTGGAGAATTTATGCTTTAATATTTTCAACTTCCTTCCAGTATGTAGTTCTTAAGACAACAGCAATGCTTCCTTTTTTCCTATAATCTATTTTTGCATAATTGCAATGAAATTATTTTTCACCCCTGCAGCAACAACAGCTGTTTTGTGATCATTCAAGCCTATGTATCTTTGAAGAATATAACCATAGCTGAGAAATTTTCTTTGGTGATATCCAGAGCAGAGATACTGTTTTTCACTTGGTATTTAGGTTAGTTGTGCATATGTTTATCTCTTTGAAATACGTTAGGAATAATCATCAATCATTAATCTGAATAGGTTCTTTATACTTTTAAAATTATGGACATTTCTGAGTAACAGGTAAATAAGGCATGATTAGCAATTCAAATGATTATGGTACTTTCTCAAAACTTTTAATGTCTCTTTTATTCAAAAACAAAGAACAGTTCCCTTCACATAATTTACCATTTCTTGCTCTTCTGAGGAGAGGAAGTTTTGTAAAGCTGCATGGCTACATTTTCATTATTTGGGCAGCAAACATAAAGATGGAAGAAGTTTTTATATTGTTCAGTCAGATTTGCACTGAGTTTTTAGGGATCTGATAAGGTGTTTCTTGATAATGGAAACAATGAATAATTAGACTAAATGAGGAGGGGTATAAGAAAGATTAAAAAATAAGTGGAAAATAAAGTGTCAAATAAGGACTTTGTAAGTTAGAGAAAATTCTGTTAAAGTAAGATAGAGACTGACACATTATAAGGAAGATGAATGGGTGAAAAAATGAAATACCAGGAAAAAATTGTAAACAAGTAACATAGATTCATAAATATCCATAGGTAAATATAAATGTAAAAACTATAATAAACCAAAAGTGAAGTCATTTTACTTTGGCTAAAACTTCTGATGTGGTTAGCACAGTTACAGATTCTTATATTAGAGCAGAAGTTTCACAGTGATAGTGCTACGAAACTTTTAATTTCTTTTTAAGAAAATACATCTGTTCGTAAGTTCAAGACTTCTGCATAAGGGTTTAATTCAAGGAAAAATGAAACTTCCTGAGATTTATAAAACCAGAAATGTTTCAAGCATCTTTTTCTTGAAAATCAAAGAAATCAAGTTCACTGTGGACATGAAATAACAGATTTAAGTAGCATAATATGTTGTATGGCCACAAACCAAATCTCTGATAGACACAATTACAAAAGACCCAAAGTGAAAAAAGAATTTGGAAGGTTATTATCTGCAGCCAAAATCCCACCATTAAGAAACTGAAGAATAGTGCTTAATAGGTCAAACTGGGTCCCCAGAAAGAAGCTCAAATATTTTAGGGAAGTTGGAAATCATTAAAAGGGTCGATAAAGTCTTGATTTGAAAAACTCATATATGACTCATCTGATATTATTCCAAAAAGACAGTCTTTCAAAATCAAAGAAAATAGATTCTTAGAACTAGAAATAACAGCTGGAAAAATTACAAAATCATGCACATAAAAATTGGTGGATAATAAATTAATCATTGACATGTTCCTATAAAGATTTCCAGGGGGTTTGGGAATTAAGCACATTCAGAAATCAGCAGCAATTTCATGAAGAGCTTGCTTGGTTATGCTGCCAGTATCTGCATAAATATCATATATGTCTATTTCAGAATCAATGTATATAAATTCTCTTACAGGCTGTCCCAAAGGGTGTGTTTTCAAACGTTCCTATCTGTGTTCTTTGTTCTAGGTTCATTTCTATAGAAAATCTTTTGTCTTTCCCTCACTATTCTTTCCTTCTCCAAATTTCTTCTTAGTCCACCTCTTTTAGAAGTGACTTTTCTTTCAGAAGTATACAGAAATTTAACTAAGATGAAGATATGTCTTGTAATGGCATGAAAATATATAGCTCATCTCATAAATGTGCTTTCATTCAGATATATATTCATATGTATTTCTCAATAAAATCTTTTCAATAAAATTTTTTCAATAAAAATCTTCTGGTTTTTACCCTGTTTTGTTTTATCCTATGGATTCAGTGACACATCACCTTCTGAACTTTTTTTTTGCATATAAGGACAGCTACTTGATCTCATTATAACACTCAATGTTTGAAGGGCATTACTGCTTTCCACTGCTGCATTTTTGCAGACCATCAGTACAACCCCAGGTGTGATGACAATCTGTCATATGGAGACAACTCCAGTAGGGCACACACACCCCTGTTACCAGCCAGTGATGGTGTTGCATTTCATCTCAGCCAGGCTCCTTGTTGCCCCTAGGACAATGCAGCTGCACAATTGTGTTTCCACATGTCAGTGCTTCTAGGCCATATTACTGAATATTTTTTCACTAATGTTGTGGATAACATCACTGTAAAGACTTAGAATTACACAGTCTTTTCTTGGGATTTGATGCTAACTGGAATGCTTGATGATCAGGAGCAGACTCTGCCACAGATATTAACATCAAAAACTTGTGCAAACACAAATGGAAGTCTCCTATCACTTTTGCTTGCCGTTTCAAGTCAGAATGTGAATATTCAGAGATTATTTATTAGCTTATGTATAAGTTGCTTTTCTCAAGGAAACCAATCCTTCTGATTGAGTAAATGGATTTTAAAAATGAGTGTTATGTATATAGACATCAAGATTTAATGCAGTTCTGAATCAAATCAGATTGGTACTTCTGGGTACCTATGTAAGGTTAAAAAAAGTTCTTAAATGTATTAGATAACTAATTTGAAAGGACAGAATTATAGACTTATTCCATATTATATTCAAGACAGGGTAAGAAGTAGAAAAGTCTGTGTCTTTTATTGTCAGAAACAATAATCTTAATCATTCCTTCACTTTCTGATTGCAAGACTGGATCTCACTGTGTTGTAAATTACTTACAAGTACCAGCTTAAGCAGAAAGAGTGCTAGTAAGAATCATATACTGATGCTTTCTGCATCTTCTGATGTTATCAACAGGTAAACCATGACAAAGGGTCTGTGCAAGCCAGTAAAGACATAAATACAACTTCTAAGGCTGTGCACTTGAGACATAAAACATTAAACCATGTAGCATGTGGTAGGCAGCAAATGGCTATGTCTGGAAATAAAAATAATGAAGATGTAGAAGTGTAGTCACAGGTACAGCCAGTTTTCTAGATATGAGGTAATTTCAAGTAATAGTATTGAAAAGCTACTACCATGGAATTATCTTTTCTTTTGTTTAAAAGTTTTCATATGTTCTCTCCATAAATTTGGGATGCTAATGTCCATTAACTAAAATAATTCCTGTTGTGAGGTATCTCAACTTCCAAGTCAGATCCAAAATATTTGGCAAAATTTTTTTAATGCAGGTTCTTTTTTGGACATTTTTAAACTGACGGTTTCAAAGTCAATAGCCAAAATGTCTTCCTACAATTATGAAGAACTAAATGGAGAAGAAAACTCTTTAAGGGAAGCATTAGCTAGAACTTGACGGTGTCATTACAGGTACTGGGCTTCGGTGTTTTTCAGTGTATAATCTTAATATTACATACTTTCATATTTAGCATATTTATATAAATACTTGTGTCTATGTAGTGTTTTCACTGACTTGACCAGGCTACTCAAGTTAAGTGTGATTATCTGTTTATACAATAAGGTACCTCTTTTTTCCAGTGTTTGTTGTGAAGTTCTGAAATTCATAATGTACTACATATTTAATTATGAAATAAAAGGCAAAATCAGGACTGATTTTTTAGATCCAGGATCACTTCTCAGCAAGGTATATGGGTTAATGTGATTATGGTACGTTAGCTGTTGTACTCAGACACAAAAGGACCACGCAGACACCGTTCTGTCAGGATAGGGCCTGGGCCAAAAGAGAGAGAGCAAGGAAGGGCCAAGGTAGAAGGAAGAAGAAAAAAGGAAGACCAGCCTGGCCCTTTATTTAGTCAGTTATATATCTTTTTAGAGACAACCATGGATTGGAGGATGGGGTTACCACCTCTCCATGACACTGGTCAGACCAAAAGTCTATCATAATTCTCCGCTTAACAAAAATAATTATAATAATAGATACCGGTAGGTAAACATGCCTGATGCTTACAGTAAAGTGCCTGGGAAATTCTACTACAGGAATGAAAACATAGAAAGACTGCAAAATTCAGGGCGACAGTTAGCAAATAGAACTGCATAGCAAAAGCAGGTCTGTCTAGTGAAATAATTGACAGCAGACTCAGTGTTTGCACTGTGCGTGTTTGGTGAGAATGGGAGAAAGGTGTGGACTTTAGTCCCAGGACTGAATATTCATAGATGATTGAAAAACATTAAGTGGGCTCCTGGGGCACATTTTCCAATTTATTTTCATCTGGAATTAATCCCGTTTGTGTAGTAGTCTGCAACTACTCTGTGATATAAACCAAGGCATGAGAAGTGGGAACATTTAGGAGTTTTACTTAAAAAGCACATTCCCGGTGCAATTTTACAGCGCTAATGTACACATAACCTGTTTCAGCTTTAGAGTATGACTTAGTCCACAAAAAAAATGGAACCAGGAAGGGAAGGTGGTGAGGGGAAGCATTAAAAGGCATATCTACCATGAGGATATGAAGTATCCCAATTCATTTCTGCGCAAGAAATGCACAGAAAAATGAGGAGCTAGATGTGTGGTGCAGAACAGTAAATAAAGAGTATCTGTCTTCACAAAGTTTCTGTCTTCACTTCTTCTAAATGGATAATGAAAGCTGTAGATGGCCAAGACTAGAAACACTTTGCCCCAGTGTCTGTAAGTTATACCCAAGTTCCAAACATTCATCCCATGAGAACAGAAATGTTCCAAATATTTTGTGTAAATTACTACTTTCACATAGTGAAGATGAATAGAAGGTTTTCATAAAACATGGTTAATTATTGCTGAATCTTTTTCTTTGTGGTTTCTGCAATACCTCTTTCTCTGCTTGCTGCAATGCTGCAACACTTGATAAAAAGATAGTCTTAAATAGGTTTTTTTAGCCATGGGAAATCATTGATTTTGTTCTTAATGACAATCTGGGCTCTACTGAGGGTTCTCTTGCCTATTGCATGAACAATGATTTTTCAGTTTCAGTGTGCTTTAGAATTTTTAACTACTCCATGTACTTTATTCAATCAGCTTCAAAAATTCAACCAGATTTTGTCTCATTACACTTACTATGATGATAGAATACAGCAAGAAAATAAATGAACAAAGCACAAAAATATAGCCACATTCCTTGAATCTCCTATAATACCAAATTGAAAGATCAGGTTTCATGATGCTTTTTGCCATTTTTTGCTTTACAGTACATCGTATCTCATTTGGCTGTTTGTGCCACTCTCACATTGTGTTCATGTACTCTTTCAAATGTAACTATCCTCATGATATATGCTAAAGTTCCCAAGTAAATGGATATGTGATTTGTTGGTGGGCAAGTAAAACTTACCTTCTTTTTCAAGTAAATGTACAAAAAGATTTAAAACCAATCGTCATTCTAAATATTTCTCTCCAAAAGAGCCATCCTAGTGAATTAAAACTTAAAGGAACAGTCATGCAAGTTTTATTTCAATGCATTTGATTTTTTTCTGCACTGAAATGAGTAATTCACTTCCAGTTATACTCTGCCTAGTGAAGATATATTCGAAAAACAACCTGTGTTCAGAGAACTGTTGGCATGGTAATTTATTCTCATTTAAAATCCAAATTATACCTCATTAGGGATTTCGTATTCTGGGGGGAATGCCCATCATTGGTTTTGTTAATGATTCTCTAATACTATAATTCTGTATGAGTACATGCATTAATTTACATGTAAAACTACCAGTATGATTAAACTAGATTTGCTGTAATGTCACAAGCTCTAGAACTAAATTTAGATGAAGACAGAAAGAATTCTGTTTCAATATGTAAAAAGATTAAAATCTTAAGTGACATTAGCTTGAACTGGGCTGTTTTTACTCAAAATCTGGAGGACAAAACCTAATTCATCTATTACTTTGGAAACTTTCTATGGTAATATAACACATGATATATAAAATACTTCAAAACATATTATTCAGCTATTAATTTTAATTATTATTTTTACCTAGGTGATTGCATTATTTTTTAATCTTTTTTTAAAAATACCCTTTTTTTAGCAATTACTGAGAACCACTATGACCGATTGTATTTTTAAGGTCATTTTGTGACTTGGAATTCAAGCAGGTAACCAAAAAAGTGTAACTCATTTCATCTTAAGACATTTTAGATGTAAAAATCAGGGTAGTTTTTTGCATAAATGACAGTCTTTCACAAGTGTTGGTGTTGTATCAAAGTGCTAATGAAAAAACTTACTTAGAAATTTATAAAAAAACCAGGAGATACTATTCTTGTGACATTTTCTTAAAAGAAATAGGACGCAGAATTAAAAATTTCACCATCATCCCACTCCTTTGACACTTTCTCACTCTTGTACGGGGAGGTTGTAAAATCATAGTAATTCTGATTTCTTTTATTTGACGCCTGGTTTGACAATTTCCATTTAGAGCTTTAACTTATATGCAAGTCATGAAAAAACTAGGGGTTTGGTCAACTACTGCTTTGTAAGAGTATTTGTTTTATTTTGCTTTTATGTTAGTCAAAGGTGAAAGAGGCACCATTTTGTCCTAAGATCTGTCTAATAGACCATCTGACTTACAAGTGAAGGCATAGTGGTTGTCATGATATTTCATAACAGAAAACTGTATGTTTTATTAAATTAACATAAGTCTTATGGGCAGTTCAAAAAATTACTTAATTCACACACTGATATTAAAATTATATATTAGTTTAAAAAGTTTTGTATGCATCTGTCAATCATGTAGTTTTTAAAAATGCAGTTCCTGTGTAACCTTCTGTTGGGTGACTGCCCCTTCAGATGTCGCCCGGAGTTTTGCAGTCTTTCAATGTTTTCATTCCTGTAATAGAGTTTCTCACGTGTTTTCTGTAAACATAAGCCATGTTATCCTAACCGACCTTTATTATTATCATTCTTTTCATAAGGCGGAGAATTATGATAGACTTTTGGTCTGACCAGTGTCATTGAGAGGTGGTAATCCCATCCTCCAATCCATGGTTGTCTCTAAAAAGATATATAACTGTCTGAATAAAGAGGCCAGGCCCCTTTTTGGCCTTTTTTGCCTTCTTTGGCTCTTCTTTGCCCTCTCTTTTGGCCCTGGCTCCTATCCTGACAGAACGGAGTCTGCGTGGTTCTTTCGTGTCTGAGTACGACATTCAGACATGCTACAAGTATTTATTTTGGCACAGGACTAAAGGGCAGGGGAAAATTAGCTGTATTCTAACGTGACTTAACTGATTTAGATGGGTATCTCTGTACAAGGCTCAGATGTACAAAAAGCATATTTTAAAGTAATGAGCTATGCAGTGATCTGCAAGCTGAGAACTACTTATTCCTTCCTGTTCTCCAATAACATTTTGACCTGATCCTATAATTACCTATATAGATAAGAGATAGGTAGAAACCACCGACAGTTAGAGGAATACTTCAAACAGGAAAGGTGGAGCAGTGTCCAGTAGCTGTGAAGTGATTTTAAGGAAGTTAAAATAAAGCACAGCTTTGTAACTGTGAGGGTAAGTTACCATAAGAACTTTATACATACTTAATCCTCTGAATCAGATGAGAAATATTTCTAAAACTTTACATTTTTAACTAAAAATTGCTGTACTAGCCTGAGGAATATGCTATGTGAAATCTCTAGCTGTATGGAGGATTTTTAATTCCTACTTCCTAAGTATAATTTCTACATCTTAACTTTGTGTGGCTACTGAGTTTGTCTAATATTTTATCAACAGGTTGTAGATATTCCAAAAGGGCAAGACTTCAAATTCTATATGACTTATTCAGATATTCTTTTTAGAAACAAGAATACTGTGAGCATACTTAATGACAAAATGTATTTGGTAATACAATGCATGCAGGTCTCTTTAAAGACAGCTTTAAGTTTTTGCACACTGTAAAGTCCTTTCAGTCCAAACTGTATGCAAAATCTAATGTTTCATGGTAACATGAGGATTTGCAGGGATCATTTAGTGTGATCCTTAGTTCACTTGAATTCATGATTAAAAATAAAATGACCGATACAAAATCCGACCTGCAAATGATCATTGCTAACTGCTTTTCCTTTGCAAGTGTATCATTTGAGTTTGTCCTACATGATACAAGAATAATAATGACTGGATATACTGCAGTGAATTCTTATCCAAAACCCCTCAACTTTGGGGTTCACCTTATTAAAATGGTTTAAACACAGTAAAGTCTGCCTGCCTTCAGTGCATGGGATATGGGAAAATTGTCCAGACATGTTCAAAGTTGCAAATCTCTGAACTATCTACTTATTTTTAATCCTTTTGAAAGACAGCTCTTTTGAACTTGTTCTTTTTCCCCTGAATGATAATCATGTACCTGGCACACACAGCCTCTGACATACGTACTCACAGCTGTTTTAAAACACTAAATTGTTTAGCTATGTTTCCTTTTATACATAGGGGTATAATTTGTGCAGACGCATTTAATAAGCAGACCAATTATAATTTACACATTTAGAAATACACTAAAGTTTGTTTCTGTTTCAATTAAGTAATTGCCTAATCATTCTATAAACAGAATTAGCTAACAGAGAGGGAACCAAAAATGCAAACAGGAATTAAATGATTCACTAAACGGTTCAGCAAAGTGAAAGGCACTGCATGGCCTCTTTTACTGTTCCAGCAACATGTTCTTCTTGATGCCCTGATTCATCAATGAATTTATGTGCCTGAGCAATTTTCAGACCCCAAGGGCACTGCTGGCTCTGCCCAACCATGCCCCACCCTGGGCTTCCTCACCCTGCCCACAGCCCAGGACCCCGTGTCAGAGCCCCGGGGCTGGCAGCCCCTGCCCCAGTGACCCCACAGCAGCAGGGCTGGTCTCCAGCTCCCCACAGGCCTGCCCTGCCCAGCCACGCGCCCACATCTGAGCCCAGTCTCAGCCTGTCGAGGGCTGGAGCTGCCCCCATTCCCCTGGCAGCCCTGCTCCTGGCTGGGGCAGTGGGACAGCTCCTGGCTGCCACACCCTGCCTGGATATGCTCAAGGGAGCCCCTGTTGGGCCAGCACCCAGCCCCAGGTCACTGCCAGCCCCTGAGCTGCCCTGCAGCCTTCTCCATGGGTTGGTGGCCATCATCCAGCACTCCACGGGCAAAGTCACCTGGCATGGACCTAGTGAAATTCAAGAGAGGTCCCAGACATAGCAATGTAACTTAACAGGAAACAATCTGCAGCGTGATGAAAAAGGGTGTCAAGTAGATGAAAGGCAACAGTCGTGGTTTCAGTGTCTGGAGTCTTGTAAAAAGTCTAAAGAGTGCTACAATCTCTCATAAAATTGAAGAGCTGCATTACAATGTTGAAATTTGGGAAAGACAGCTCCTGGGAGGATGTATGTGGACCTTCTCTGCTACGGTTTCTGAACTGGCTCCAGCCTGCTCCCACCAGCTCGGAAAAGATGTAGAAAGGCCATATGTCTGACTGCATAATATGCCCACATGCCTCACCTGAGCATTCAGCATCTTTTCGCCCTCCTAAACTTGAAAAAATGTTGATTCTGCCAGAACTTTGAGGTCGATGAAGTTGGATCTCTGCCTTTACGTGAGTTCCCAAGAAAGATTAACATAATTTTGAATTAAAAAAAAAAAAAAAAAAAAGGAAAAAACCCTCATAACAATATACACACCAAATACCTTGTTCAAGACTCATAATGTGTTTTCACTTTCCTAATTACATGAATTACATGAAGATCTAAGCTGCTCCCACACATCTTCATAGATTTTTTCTATTTGCTCAAATAAATATGGAATGTTTTCTTATGCTGAATAAATCAGGAGTTGCAGACTAGCAATGGTATCTGTGGGTGCTTTTGTTGAAACCAGCAGTAAAAAATAAATCTGCTTAATTGAGGGGACTAAATAATTTGGTATAATATATTTTCTAAAAACTCTTGGAGTGTTCTGCATCTGAAACAGAATTTTGTCTTTTTTGGTTTTTTAACCAAATTGTTGCTAAAAACCACTGGACAGGCTGAATATTGATAATGGAAGCCCTGTTGGATAAGTTTCATACAGTTCAAGTATTCCTTAAGAAAACTTGGTAATCAGAGATATCCTCAGCTTGGATTCCAGTTCATATTTTCAAGCTTAAAAACTAAGATTATTTGGATAGCAATCTAGGTGATGAAATTGGATTTTTGACTGAGACATTATTCAGGGAAAGTGTAGAGTCCTGGGACAAAATGTACTGCAGAAGTTCTATTAAACATTTTGGTTTTAGAATAGCATGATCCAATTATTTCAAGACAGAAATGAAATATAGAAGTTGTGTACAGATAATATGAACTCTTGCTGTCACAGGCAAATTTGAATCTTGCTTTAAGGTCAGTTGAAGGGGTACCAAGTTGGGGCAGGGAGAGCTTTCATTCTGTGCCCTGGTTTTGTGTTGGGATTTTGGTTTTACTTTGTTTCACAATTAATGGTTGTACTTTGCAGTAATGTAAATCTTCTGCATCTGTAAATCATTTATTAACTAAATATTAGTTATATAGAGAGTTATAACCCCACCAGAAAATAAAATTGCAGGTTTACGCCATTTATAAAGTTGCTTAAGCTATGTAAGCTTTTAATAAAGTGGGTTTTCAGAGTTTTCACATTCCTCTGGAAACAGACTCAAGCTACCAAAAAACCACCTAGTATACTGGTGTCTCAAGTGTATCACATCCTTCCTATTTCTTTCCTTTGAAATATTCCTTCAAAAATCCTAGAAACTAGTAACATGTAACAGTTTCTTTTCAATCCTTCTGTTGCCTTTGCATGTTTTAATGTGTGTTTTTAATAACATTTTACAGATCCTTCACTTCCAAGAATTTATTCTTGTAACTGAGACACAGATATTGCTTTTTAAATCTGTAATTTAAATGGTTTTCACATATTTGTAATGTTGTCTTCTTGAATATAGAAATATTAAATCGTAGAGAATGTAGCCAAAAAAACAATTAAAGAGAAAGGTGGGTGTGAAAAAAACCCAAAACAACAAAGGATGGATAGACTCCAAATAGGAAACTCAGCAGTTAGGTATAGAATGAGAAATGGTGCATTACATTATGTTTCAGTAACCCTGTTGAAGTAAATTGGATTATTTGCCTCAGTAAAGCAAACACGACTTGGTTCTTTTATGTATAAATTTCTTTGGTCTAATTTGGAAAGAAAATCTGACATAGATGAAACAGGAGGAGGTGAATACAGCTGACTTTTTTCCATACCTCTTCTTCATTTTATGTGGATGAACTGCAAAATGCATCATCAGCCTGTAATTACAAGGAAATGGGACTATTTTAAAGAAACCTCTCTAAAGCTGCCCCATTTTGTAAAAATTAATTAAAGTTTCTTCATGTTTCTGATTATTAGGTAATAAATATAAGCAGAATAAAAAAATACTTTTTATTTTTCAAAGATTTGTTTATAAATACTCCTTTCACTAACTTAAGAGCTGATTGAACAACACACTTGAATATATGTTTAATTGCTTTGACAAATTGATGACTTTGATGCAAACAAGTTATCATAAGAAAATTAAGTCACCTGAGCAAGGTCTTGATTGTTTACAAATTCATATTAAAGGCAGAATTATATACAGGGGAATCAGAATTTCTGCCCAATAAGAGGTATGGGTTATTTCTTTTTTCAGTTTTGTGAGACATTGTGCACTTCCAGAAGAAAACAATACTGGATGGCATGGTCATTTTACAACTTTTATCCTGAATCCATAAGTTTTTCACATCCAGTCTCTGCACTTTTTACCCTGTATTACACAGCTACAGGTATTCCCAGAAACTGCACTTGCACACAGGAGCTAGATTCACATCCTTGATGGGCATTCTCTGGATGCTTTCAAATTTAGGAATTAATGTATTTCAAAGTAGTTTCAAACTTTGTGTTTGTCAAGTCATCAGAAAAAAGGTTTTCCCCCCACTGATAAGAAAATAAGGATTAATCAAGACAAGATAAGTAATTGTTTAGATTACTTTTTTTTTTCTCTCCCCAGTGTTTCTAAACTGGAAAAAAAAGTTTTCTGCTTAGTTTCTCTTCAGTGACAGAATGATGGTTCTTAGAATCTCTTTATAGACTTCTAAAATTTTTTTAATTAACTCAAGTAAAATATAAATATAGAAAAATAATAAATACAGGATTGTCCCTTTCAATTCTAGCATCATTTTACAGAGCATTTCCACTGTTCTGCTGTTGAACATTTTTTGTCAGCCTCAACTGTCTGTCCTAGTTAACTGCCAATAAAATCAACTTGTCTCAGACTAAAGTTTATTTGATATTTTCAGTCCTCCTAAACTCAACTCAGCAGTGCAAGGGGCATAAGAGTGCTAAGGTGCTACTCCATTCAGGTTAAATACCAATTATTATTTTAATATATTACACTATCAAAACATCACATAGCACAACTAGTTAACATCTATAAAAATGGAAATGCTTTGGTACATTCATATGTTCTTCAATGTAATATGTGGAAACATTTCTGGTATTTCTTATACTATTCTATGCTGTTGATCTTCCACAGCTATCATAAGGAACTTCTATGTGGAGTAATCCTTGCTCTGAAATACAACTGCTTTTTTTTTGCTGTTTGAAAGAAATTGATTTTAAAAACTCTAAATCACCTAAGACCAAATTTCAGGAATACAGTGCAAGATTGATCTGTATGATTTCTTTTACTTCCCTCTAATTTTGAATAATTGAGTAGATCTCAGTGGTTAATTTTGGTTGTATTCAAAATGTAATGGTTTAGCTTTGCATAACACATAACTTTGCATAACTTTGTCTGAACTCTGTTAGAGCCAGTATACCTATATTTTGCTGTGATAATACCAAGGTCTCTATTGGGTAATGGAAAGATATGGCTGCAGGGGTTCAGAAAGAAACAAAATAAAAATTAATCTTCTTTTTAATGCGCATTACTCATTGTAGAATAATTCAATAAGCCACTATAGTGAAGTCATACTAATGTCAGCTCAGAATCTAATGTGCAGAAAAGCAAACATAAGACTTATGGACTGCTTCCCGCTAAGAAATAATGGAAGGAACAAAAAACCTAAAGAAAAGAAATTGTCTGTGTGAAGTTACAGGTCAAACTTAAAGCAAGACATCTGGATTTAACAAGCAAACCAAAGAAGATCACGAGTATGGAAGCAATCTCTTGAGATGCCACAACTCTGTTTTAAGGAAAATTTTAGTAATACTATTTCAGATTATTTAATTTCATGGCTGTGGAGAATCTAACTGATCTCCCATCTTTGGTGTCTATGTTGTAGAATTATCCTGCATTTGGATCTTACTACAGCATTTATAGGATTTATGCTTGTTTATGGTGGATGACACAAAATGTAAAATCATTTTCTCAGACAAACATCTGTATCATAAACACTTTGCAAACTTTTCACAGTTTTTACAGGTAGACTGTTTTTAGGTATTATTCTAGTAACAATGGAGAGGCTTTTGGGGGATCAGAAAAACCTCGCAGCAAGAGCAAAAAAACTTTTGACTTCCAAATTAAAACAAATACTTCTATGGGAAGAAGTCTAATGCTTTATGTGTTGAACTGAACTTCAAGAGATCTGTTCTCAGGAGTTTGTACAACTGATGGATTCTTGCTGCATTAGTTTATATTTGCTCTCCCTAAATAAGAATGATTTTGTCTGTTTTATATCGGTAGATATATTTTCTAATGCATGTCAGGTGCTCAGATTGTGCTCTGGGGAACAGGAAAGAAAAATCTATAAATAAGCAGTTAAATGTAATTTGTTAGACTATATAAGCTGTTCATCAGAAATGGGGATTTAAAAAACACTAATTCCTTTTTATGCTTTCGATATTTTGTTGTTAACTGAGACAGGAGAGTAATTGAATAACAGGGGTGTAAACAAAATTGACACAAATTAGACATCTAATGTATTATTATTAGAAAAAGGTGCTGTAGCTGGATCTGTTTTAGCTTCAGCAAAATTAGGATATCTGATTATAATGATGCATACAAGTAATAGAAATATGAAATATTTTTCATTGAAATCTACATGTAGCTATGGCATAGGCAGGAGAATTTCAACCAATAACTCACATGCTATCCTGGATCATGATCTTGGGTATGAGGAAGAAGATCCATGGTTTATTTTGCTTGTCGAATATCCTGATTTCTAGTTATATTTTCCTTAAATAGTGTTCTACAAGTTAGAGGTAGTTAAAAAATGCATTATTCCAGAAAATGTATTTCTCTAGTAATTCCGAATTTTAATCTCATTGCAATGATTTTAAACATCCTAGTTAACTTTGAAGATATAGGTAATAGTTTTGTTCACTGTTCATAACTGTGAATGTTGTATTATCTATATATATAGATAATTTACCAATGCATGCAAATAGCAAAAATACATTTTATCTTTTGTTAACACAGCCATAACTGATGAACTTTATTTCTCAACAGTGCCCATGCAATTTTCAAATGAAAGAACTAAGGTTAATCAATTTAACTAAGATTTATAATAGAAGATTTTTTTGTTTTTTCTTTTTACCAGATACAAATAAAAGATGCCAAAATTTTTACAACTTACACATGCAGGACAGCTCTTTTAGTAGATCCCTCAACTTTTTACCAAAATAAGCACAGAGACTCCCTCTTTCCATGTTCCTTTCCATGTGATGATTCACAGTCTTGAAAACAGGGAACGTAAAATGAAAATGCTCTCTTAGATTGCCGTTCTGAAATAAAATGCAATGTTATTTCAAAGCAAAGCAAAAAAATCCCTCTATTCTTTAACAAACTGAGCCTGTCCTCAATATCTGGTCAGGAAAAGTCAAGTCATTATAACCCCTGGACTGTCACTATCACTTACTCTATAATCCTTGTGATAGGTGTCACGGAAATGCAATCCACTATGACCATGCCATATGGGTTTTGGAGTTTAGACTAAAAATTAACATAAGAAAGGGCTAATTAGAATCACAGATACTTCCTTGAGGTCCAGCACACAGGAAAAACTTGGATGATAGCCTTTTTTTTAGAGAGGGCCCTTTGTACACATCATCATTTTTTTCGTGCTGTATCTTTTATAAGTAAGATAAAGGGTGATTAGTGAAATGTCCGTGATGGAGGATACTAGGAATCCTTCTAAAGCAAGAGTGTATTTAGAAAGAAAATACTTATAAAAATTGAATTTTACCACTCTTGTGTAATCTTTATTTTAGGTAATAGGTAATTCAGGGAAAGAGTTCATCTGAATGAGAGATCAAAACTCAGATCAGCGACTGTGAAATAAAGCTTGGCCTCTAGCCATTCTACAGTTGCTTTAGGTTGTATAATATAGGCTAGGGAGGAAAAAAAAGATGGGGGGGAATCTATATAGATATTGCATAGCATTCTTTATTTTCTTAAAGTTTGATGAAGTTTTATGGAGAATGGGAGAAAGGAATCTGTTCTGTCTGAGACTCTTGTATAGAGATTAATAGAAAACTACCAGAGAAACCATCAGTCATCATGATAATAGAACTGTAATGGAATACTAAGTTGGCAGGGACCTCGAGCATCACTTGGTCCAAAATATCTTGACAAAAGCACAGTCTAGACAGGATGACCCAGCACCTTGTCCAGCTGCATCTTGGAAGTGTCCAGTGTTGGGGAATATGCCACTTCTGTGGAGAGATCATACCATACCAATGGCTGATCTCATTGTGACAAATTTTTCTTTTGTGTCCGACTGGAAACTCCCCAGGAGTAGCTGGTAGCCATTACCCCTTGTCTTTTCCATGTGACTCCTGATAAAAATGAGGCTTCCATACGCTTTGTAGCCACCCTTCAAATATTTGAACATGGCGGCAATGTCTTCCCTAAGCTCCAGGCTGGACAAATACAGTCCTCTCAGTCTTTCCTCATTTGGGAGGCTGCCCAGTCCTTTGATCATCTTTGTGGCCCTTTAGGGACCAACATGAATTGTTGGCGGAAAAAGATAGTCTTGCAGAATGAAAATGTCTGGGGTTTGCTGCATGGCAGTTTGAATACAGTAAAATGCAACTGAATTGATGATATGTAAAAGCAAAATAATTTTAGCATTCCAGTGATAGTTGTTCTCATTTTCCCATTCCATAAAATTGGTAAATTTTCAACGTCATTTGTTCTTTTGTTGTGGAAGTGTAATGCCATTTTTGATGTAGTCTTGGATACAAGAGGTGTGATAAAATATTTATTCGGACTCATTTGATTGGAAAAATTCTTTTTTTCATTGTGAGATGGACCACAGGAAAAGCTGTAATGCATTATAATAATTATTAATTCCTAAGAAAATTTATTTTAGGCAGAGAGAGTCCTCTGATGTTTCAGAGTAAATGATATGCATATGTAAGGAGTTAACATGAAAAGTAAAGAAGAAATCTACAGGCTTAGGTGGTAGATGCAACATCTCTAAGAATGAGGATTCCATTTTCCTTAATCCTGATGATTCAAAACTAAAATTTTCTTTGTCTCAATAATGCCCTATAGGAAACAAGAATTTTAAAGTATACCATCTATAGGCCTCAGTCTTGTTTGAAATATACAACATCACTGCAAATAAGTTATTTTAAAATGATTATTCCTTTGCATCTTACATGCTTTAAATGGGAGTATTTTGTCTAACTTCATTCCAAATAAGTAGTAATTGTTTCCCATTCTAATAAAGACTAGTAAAAATCAGGTCTCATTCTGATATGCATAAAAATATGGAAGATTTAGATTCTGGCCCAAAAAAGCTTAGCTTCAAAATACATAAGGCACAGATAACACAGCAAAGGTGAGTTCTTAGAATAAATATCTTTAGTTAAAAGCTTTGGAGTTCAAAGCTAGTAATAAAGAGATCAGCTATGAAAGGGAAACAAAGAAAATAAGGAGTAAAACTTCCCAGATCTCCACTGAGGGTGTCTAAACTATTATCCATTTTTCCATGACAGAAATTATAAGAAAAAACAAAGCCTGAGTTTAGTCAGTCTGTATGAGAACTTCCTAGTGCTAGAAATGCATCTAGTCAACCGTGTGCTCATTCACTGAGCAAAAATTCTTGTTTCCATTAAGTATTTTGTCTTTGCCATGGCACATCTCAGAAAACTAATTAAAGGACTGGAAGAAATGCAAAAAATGCATTCATTTTAAACACAAAAATAAAAATAAACAAGCCCTTAGAATCAGGTCCTTTGTTTATTACCATTGCCCTTTCAGTTTGTTGTCCTTCTAGACGCAAAGACGCAGTCATGCGTGGCTGCTTCAGAGACTGGTGGAAAGGAATGCTAGAGGTATTGCAGGCAATGCAAGAGGAAAAGAAAGCTAAGTCGAGCAAGGCTAAGTGACACAGGAAAAGACACAACATGAAGACTGATGGAGGGAAAAGTTAAGACTTAAAAACCACCTCCAGTAGAAGAGCAGCTGAGTGGCAGTGAAGCAGAACTAAGTGCATAAACAGAAAAGCAGCCGTTTAATGCTTCATGGTTCTGACCAAAAATGGTATGGTGAATGGAAAAGTACAAATATGATGCACAAACAAAAGAAATTTGGGCTTTCATTTGATACTGAAACTCCATTTTCTTTTTTTCCCATCCTTGGAAGTCTGCTTATCTTGGAATAAGTAGGAAATAAGATGTCTTAGAGAAGATACAGAAAGGAAGTGGCTGATATAATGCTGCTGACATGTAAGTGACCAGTTCCAAAAGAAGTTCATTAAAAGGTAGAAGATAAAAGAAAAGTCTTCTTGTTATCAAGTGTTAGGATGGATTGCTTATGTGATGTCATTTAAATAGTAGAACCTCCACAGGTGCTTAAAATGACCAGGAAAGGAAACATGGGGAACAGACAACTTCTTAAGAAATAAATTTTTATGAGAAATTCAGATGCCTTACAAATATTCATGAAATGTACCAAGCTTTTTAGGAAATTCTGTCAAGATTCTTGTCTAAAACTAGAGACCTGAAGAGACAAATCACACAGTTATGCTGTTAGGTTATTCCAGAACGAACTAATGTACTAATTTAAAGAACCATTTTTCTGATGTTTATGCCTGCCTTTGGCTCATCACAGAAGTTCTCTTTAAGAATCAATTCTGTTGCAGACCATCAGAGTTTTACTAAATCCAAATGCATTTTCTTCAGGTTAAGTTAGTAATACAGTAAGAATATAAAATGTAAGCTCTGCCTTCAGATCCACTCAGAGTGTTGCTGACAATCGTAACCTTACGTACTCATTCGAGTTTTAGTTTGCCCAACTGCTTGTGGGAACTCAACTCACCACTGTGCATCATCCATGGAACAGGTAGATGTGCTCTTTGTATCAGGCACTGAGATCTCTTTGGGCCTTATGGATTGCTGGTGATCTTTCCTTTTTATCTTTCCTGATACCCTGTAGCTCAAGAGACAATTTTATGTCTATGCCTTAGCTCTAGGGATTTTTTCAATGGTTATTTCTTGGCATGCTTTTTGAAGGCAGAGAGCACCTTTAGCCATGGTTTCATTTGGGTACTGGAATGCTACTACAAAAAGTTTTGTGGGTTTTTTTGGCTTGACAGTACCATCAACACAGAAAGGCCTGTTAAACGCACAGAAATACAGAAAAGTCCTGCAGCAACCAATGTTCAGGAAAAGACATACAAATTAAATATATGTCAAGAAACCCAGTAACAGAAAAAATAGTGCTTAAAAGTAATGGAAATGTCACTATTATGGCTTTCCTCAGGGGCATAGATCAGGCTAATATGTGGTTTGGAGTAAAAAAACATTCAAGTTATACAAGGGAACATTTTCTTTTATAAGATAATATATAGAAATAGCATAGGGAAACATTTTTGTAAGGCATAAATAGATATGGAGGATTCACAGACAACACTGAGGAAATGTTTTTATTTTTTGCAAATACATAATTCATAATAAAACCAATGTTGGACTCTTTCATATTTATGGAAACAACTGAAATATAGATGTAGCACTGCACGCACATTGTCTGGCACGGCATAATGAGTTTACTGTATATACTGTGGAAGTTAATGGCATGGGTGTGGAAAAGCCTGCTGTATTTTTTTGGGTTGTTTGGCTATAAATCCAGCAGTAGCATTTATTTTGAAGAAACATCTTCTTCAGAGCAAGTAACATGTTGTATAGATTTCAACCATCATAAGCCTGACATGCAAAAATAACTGCAACAGAAAACATTGATTTGAATTCTAAATCCTGTTTGTTAAAGAATATATAGGTAGGGCATATAATGCTGGATTATTGCCCAATGTTTCCTTTCCAATGATATCACATGATCTGAACTGCTTAGCTTGTAGACTGATCCGTTCCAGGGAAAAAAATCCTGGGGTTACTCAATGGGCTGGGGAAATAAGGCTTCAGCCATGAATGAAAATAAATTCTTCAGTCATGGCCTGTTGATATTGACTGGGTTTTTTTAACATTAAAAAAAATAACATAGGAATTTCCTTCTTTCTTGGATGATTAGCACAGTGATAGCAGCAGATACAGATGATGTTTGTTCTTCTAAAGAATAACATTTAGAATAGTGGAGAAGCCTGGTGTCCTCTGAAATGTCAGCCCTACTATAACGGACTATCTTGGTAAAGAAAGAGAGGAAATTTGGGACTGGATGCATGACTGCTATGACAAGGAAGAGAACACGGGAGAAAACGAGTTGGTAGAATTTTTATTTCTCAAAAAGCTTTATGTGGCAGATAGAAGACAGACTTTTGAGTATTTGGAGCTATGGTTTCAGGTATGAATTTTTATCCACAGTTGGAAAAGCACGTCAGAATTTTTTGTCATTTTTACAAGCTAAAAAGCCAATAAAAATGAGAACCCTCCTTCCTCTACCGTTTCTTTTTAGTATTTCTCCATCTCTGTTGCTAATTATCTGACCACATTGGAAAAGGAGTCCTGAGTCCTACTTTAGGTTTTTATAATATGTATAAAATATCTTCCTCAGTGTCGCAGCAGGCAGTACTGGCCAGAAAATAATTCTCCCAGTGTGGTAGAAGAAAGCAATCAGTTCTTGATTAAGATTTTATTACAAATCAGCTTAGTTTTCTGGCCTTGTTAAGAAAATAAGTTTTCCTCAGGAGAACTTAATTATTTTGGGTGTTATTTTGGACTGTGCTGGGTTTTTGAAGATCTTGTTCTGCCATTGAAGTTAAAAGTATGACATAGTTTCTAATCCTTCTTCTATTCATATATACGAGTGCTTTTCCCAAATGATTTAGCAAAAGGCTAGTACAGATGCAAACAGAGACTCTTTGAATTATTCCACAGGGAAAGATTTCAATATGCACATACCATATTTTCACTGTAGATCAGATTGAACAGAACATATGTCTTATGTATCTACAAACCTTCTTGTATCTATTTGCTTCTATTTCTGTCACAGTATAGGAAGAACCAGAGGAAGAAAAAGAGAAAGGAGTTTTTATCAAGCTTTCACCAATCAAGAAATATTCTTTGTAAAAATTCAACCTTTGTAAAAGATGCATAGCAATATTTAATGGGAATAGTCTGTTAACAATGAATTGCAGGTACTGTTTTCAGGAAAAATGCATCAAAAGACAGTCACAGGCATTTCTTTTCTCCCTAGCTGTGGGAAAATCTTTGAGACCACATACTGCAAAAAGAAGATCTAAAATGGAACAAACACTAATCAACAAATATAAAAGATGCTTAAATTTGCCTACTGTTTCACAGATAAATTTACTTTGTAAACACATCTCTTTTTCTTCTGTCATTACTGAAGAATAACAGTTCACTTATGGCTTAACCTTCCAGTTCTTAAAACTTGCTAAGCATTTTTAGAATTGAGACTGCTATCTTGCATATTGTTCTACCAAAGCATTATGGAGGCACGTGAGAATACCCTAGTTTGCATGCAATTATGATGGAACATTTGATAAACGGCTCAGATGCCATGGAGAGTCTACTGTAAGAAGTACAGAAATCACAGAAGTCTACCTTGACTTCAGCAAGGCTTTTGACACTCTCTCTCATCCTCAGAGGTAAGCTCAGTAAATGTGTGTTAGATGAGTGAACAATGCGGTGAATCAAGAACTAGCCCAATGTCAGAACTCAGAGGGTCGTGATCAGTGGAGAAGAATCCAGGAGTAGGCCTGAAGTCAGTGGCATTCCCCGGGGGTCAGTACTTATTGGGTTCATTCTTATTCAACTTGTTTATCAACAGCCTGGCCAAACAGATAGAATGCACCCTGAGCAAGTTTGCTGATGATACGAAACTGAGGGGAGTGGCTGATACACCTAAAAGCTGTGCTGACATTCATCAGGACCTCACTAGGCTGGAGAGTTGGGTGGAGAGAAACTTACTGAGGTCCTGCACCTGGGAAGGAATAACCCCAGGGACAAATACAAGTTGGCGCTGACCTACTAGAGAGCAGCTCTGTGGAGAAGGAGCTGGGTTCTTGGTGAATGAGCATGAGCCTGCAGGGCCCTTGTGGCCAGAAGGACCAATGGGATCCTAGGGTGCATCAGGAAGAGTGAGGCCAGAAGGTCAAGGGAGGCAATCCTGACCGTTTAGGTATTCTGTCTGGAATACTGTGTTCAGTTCTGGTCTCCACAGCTCAAAAAACACAAGGAGCTACTGGAGAGGATCCAGTGGGGGCCACAAACATGATTTGGGGTCTGGAGTCTCTCTCATATGAGGAGAGACTGAGGGAGCTGGGCTGTTTAGTTTGGAAATGAGAGGACAGAGAGGGATCTCATCATTGCATAAAATTTCTCAAAGGCAGCTGTCAGGAGGGTGGTGCCAGGCTCTTTTCAGTGGTGTCCAGTGACAGGATGAGGAGCAATGGCCATAAACTAAAACACAAAACTCAGCATGAGGACGACCTTCTTTACACTGAGGGTGGCAGAACACTGGGAAAGGCTGCCCAGGGAAGTCATGGATTCTCACTCTCTGGAGACATTCAAGACCCAACATGGTCCTGTGTAACCCATTCTAAGTGACCCTGTCTTGGCAGGGTCTAGACCTCCAAAGGTCCCTTCCAACTCTAGGAGTTCTGTGATTCTGTGAAGTATGGTTAGGTAATAAGTACAGACATATTTGGAAGAATGAATTTTCAAACTTCTTTTAGTTTCTTTGTGATTACCAGCTACAGGGTTTTTTAGCAGAAGGGGCATGTAAGTATAAAATAATTGTAGTATTTCTTCAAAACACAGACTTTTACTTTATTGGCAATAAAAGAAAACTTGGGGGTTTTTGAGATTAGTCCTCTCCACACTGTTAAAAACTATTGCTTATGACACATACATGTCTTCTAATTCCTTTTCTTATCGTATCTGGATTATCTGAGAGAAGTGAATTCCTTGATTATTATTGAACTGCTCTGGTAGAAACCTTCAGCTTGTCCTGGTAGATAAATTGGTTTACTGCATTTTCAGCAGTTAAGTTCTTTTTCCTTGTAGTTATTGCTGTGGTTTACTGTGATAAAATGTTATTCAATTACAATGTAAATTATATCATTTTAAAATACATATACAGGATATAGATTAAAAGAAATTAGGTAGTTATGTTTTTAAGAGAATGTTTGATGGTGAATCATTATGTCCTCTTTAAAAGATCTAAAATAAAATTCTGGCTGTCAGGAATTACAGTTCACAGCAAAGGTATAGAAGTTTTTTAGATCAAACAAAAAGAAGTAGCAATAATTGCAGGAAGATGCAATTTCAAACCTGAGGCTTTTTCCTATGAACTAATAAGCGAAGCAAATAGAATATGGAATTTCCAGGTGAATTTAGACTTCAAAGAAATGCTTGATCTCAGTAAGATATCGTCACATTCCTCCCTCAATCTGACACATTTTTGCTGGAGGCTGTCATTTGTAGGGGTTCTCTGACTCTTTGCATGTATATGTGGGGTTTAGGGGTTTTGTGCAGGTGTTTGAAGACCCTTGAGTAGTCTGCAGTGAGTCAGGATAGGCAAAACAATTATATCTCATATTAAAGCTCTGTGTATTGGCTTTGTCTCAGGAAATGCAAATT
Source organism: Machaerirhynchus nigripectus (assembly GCA_013397975.1). Taxonomy (NCBI): domain Eukaryota; kingdom Metazoa; phylum Chordata; class Aves; order Passeriformes; family Dicruridae; genus Machaerirhynchus; species Machaerirhynchus nigripectus. Next base: position 65,012 of record VZRQ01000590.1, read on the forward strand.
TTCTTCTTAGTACCTGATACAGTGCTGCACTTTGGATTACGTATGAGAACAATGTTGATGACACACTGAAGTTTTAGTCCTTGCTGAGCAGTGTTTACCTTGAGTCAAGGACTTTTCAGTTGGATGTGCTCTGCCAGTGAGCAGGTGCACAAGAAGCTGGGAGGGAGCACGGCCAGGACAGCTGACCCAAAGTGGCCAAAGGGATATCCCATACACAGAATTTCGTGCCACCCCATGTAAACTGGGCTGTTGGCTTGTGCTGCTGCTTGCTGCTTGGGGACAGGCTGGGCATCAGTCAGCATATGGTGAGCAATGGTATTGTGTGTTGCTTCTTTGTCCTTAGGTGTTATTTCTATCTCTCTTTTCATTATAATTATTATTATTGTAAATGTTATCTTTAGCACTCACTATTATTATTGTTTTTATATTACCAGTGGTGGTGGTGGGTGGTGATGTGTTTTTCATTTTGTTTCCATTACTAATCTGTTCTTATCTCAAGGTTTACTTTTTTTTTTTTACTTTGATTCCCTTCCCAATGAGGTCAAGAGGAGGACGGGAAAGAGCAGCTGCATGGTACATATTTGTTGGCTGGGTTAAACTACAACAACCTGATAGGACCAGAATTGAAAAGTAGCAAGGAATTCTCTAGCTCTAACCAGACCCAGGAAAAGAAAACGAAACTTATCAAAAGTGTAATCAGTGCTGCACGTCTACTGATTTTTTAAAAGACATAGGAAATAACTTAAAAAGAAGAGAAAAATCCCAAATTCCTCCTTACAACAGCAACAGCTGTTGATAGATTTAGCTGCTTTGGGTGAACTGATGAATCTGCATGGTGTCAGTGAAACATTACTGAATTATACAAGCATAACAATGGCAAATGAAGTAATATTTGCCCATTTCCCCACTCAGATCTAATGCAAATGGATGAAATCCTTTAAAGTCAATACAGTAAGTGACAAGCCTAAATGAAACTTGTATTTAACACCGCTGAAATGGCAACATGCTCCAGGTACTGCAGACTAAGTCTTTCACAGTTATTTATGAAACAACACAAATAATTTTGCATTTTTTGACTTACTGTCACACTTTTAACAAAAGCCCTTTGCAATTACTTCTAAAAGTACGTAACTTTTTAAGCTCTCAATTTAGGTAGAACTTTACACTTTAACAGAAAGTTTCTAGCTTAGTTCTGCCCTGGCATGACACAACTGATATTGTAGGACATTTTTTCTGCAGTGGACAGTTTAGGGTAATGTTTAAGTCATTCTTGAAACACCCATAGGTTAGGCTATTCTCAAGGGGGTTTTTTAAGAGTACACAGGAGCAGAAATTTTGCCTTTCTCAGCTTCTTAATTTAAAAAAAAATTAAAACCTATGGCTTTTGCCATTCCCACGATGTTCTACGGCCCCACTTGAGCAAGCCTGAACTTTGAAGATGACAGGCATTAACTAAAAGCAGAGTTGCTGAAAAAGCCCTTGGTGACATTAAAATACGTTCCTTTCCTTGTACACAAGGAAAGATGTTTTAAAATTAGAAATAGTCTCCATCTTTTTATGTCTAATACACCAAGGGAAACAAATTTTATAGACAAATGTGCACTGCTGTATACTTAATTTATATTTTTATAAATATAAATTTTTATATCATGACTGTGATCCCCCATGTTGAGGGTCGGTGAATATTGCATAGTAAAATATTGGTTTCTACATCTTCTTGATATTTTTTTTCATTAAGTGACTTGCTATTCAGTGACAATGCTGGGAATGCCAAACACTGGTCTGTAGGAAGAGTTTGATGCTAAAAATAGCATAAGAGCCTTTCTTTTCATTTGCAACTGAAAAGTCATGTTGAAAAAGAAACATGTTTAATGATTAGATAGGTCTAGATGGCCTTTTTTGGACCTTTTCTATTACTGTACACTTCTGGTATTACCCAGTCCTCTTCACTGGTTACATTTTCCATAAGACACTAAGTGTAAGTGCTTCCTGGGTTTGATTTTCTTTTTTTTTTTTCTGATTTTTTCCCCTCAAAACACTTTATTGTGCAGTCAGTCCAGATCCTTGAAAAGATATTTCTCTTTAAATTCATATCCCGTTCTTAATTCTTTTAAAATAGCTTTTCTTCTTCTGCCATGTTAAAATGTTTGGTTGTTTTGGGTTTTTTTCCTATCTAATATATTACATAAAAGTGTATTTCTCCTACCCAAGTCAAGTTACTTAACTGAAGGGGCTTTGTTAATTTATAATTTTATATTTGGAATTGTATTCAACTCTTTTATATGGTTCCCTGATCATGGAATGTCAGGACACTTTAAAACTCTAAAGAAGAATCCTTTGCAGTACTCAAAAAGGGATGGTTAAATTCTATTCATTGTGCTGTCAGGGAATTGAGATGCCAGCACTTTGATATGTAGCAATGGACATTATGCCCTGTTCTGAATGGTGCTCTAAAGCCATCCCAATAACTACTTTAATATAGGATAATTTTGTAAGAAAAAGAGGAAGAAAAGTGTGCAGGAAAAATGTGGGCAAAATCAAAGAAATTATGTCCCTGAATTTGTGTTGGGGTGAATTTTAGCTTGTCCAGTGGGAAAAACTCCTATAAACTGCATAACATTTCAATGTCTTAAACAAGACTTTAATGATTTTTTGTTATGACTTTTGTTATGACTTTTTTTCGCCTAAGGGTGAATTTCATCCTTACACACACATTGCAAATCTAGCTGATCATTTTTGTCTGTGAAAAGCAGTTTGAGACTATATATTCATTGTCTAGTGCTGTGAGACACAGACAGACGCATAATTGAAAGTTCTCATTCCTGAATTGCTAAAAAAGATTTAAAAGCATAGGTTCAAATCCTCTAATCACTATATGAATCACTATATGATTTTATCAGGGTATATAAATTACACAGATACACTGCTGCAGGCATGTTTTGTTGATATTTCTGGAATTTTATCAGAATGATGCTTATGCTTAATGTCATATTTCTAGGTGAATTCTTTGTAGTGTATGCACCTTGAATGTAATTGCTCCAGTTTGCTTTTCTGGAGCACGATTTCTTTTTCGCTTGTCTGTTTACATCAGTTCAGATGTTGAATACCCACAGGCAAGGAACCAGACTTCCTACATGATTATTACTTAGTGTTATATGGATTAGTTCTTTCACAAGTATTGTTCATATTCTATGTATTTTACTGGAAAGGTTTCCAAAAATCTGAGAAACTTTGTTGGGGGAGTTAGCTGGAAGATGGATATTTATTTTCAAAGGTAATGAAGACCTTAGATTTTCATGGAAACAAATTTATCTCAGTAGAAACTGAATACAGCTGATAGGGTTTTGCCAACATTTACCAAAGTGCCTTGTCTTTATTTCTAACTTTGTAGATGTGTAGCAAAAGTCTTTGGCAGCTTATATTCTGGCATGGCACCTGTCCTCTCTGGTTCCAGCAGCTTGCAAGATCCAATGTTTCATTAGATACAATAATACAAAATCTTTGAAAGTGAATAGCCTACATGCTTTGTCCTACAGTGTGAGGCAGTAAGTTTTCCCAATATGCTATAATCCCTGCCTATTGCTGCTCAGTGCTTATGCTATAAAGAAGCAGCACAGCCATTTCCATTTCAGTACTGCCCAAGCAGCCTGCTGAGTCTGAGGACACTGCTGATTATTCTCACTGCATAGAGATTTTTGTTCTGTGCCTGTTTGGATTTCAGTGCCTTCTCTGAACACTCACTTCAATCTTATGTCACCACCAAGGTCACTTTTCATTTTCCAATTCACGTTCCTGTGGTTCATAGTTTCTTGGAGAGGGTCACATGCCTGCAAAGTTTAACAACTGCCTCTGCCTCAAATCCTCTCAAATGAAAGCGAAAGTGAAAACTTACCTTCTGGAGATCCATGCTCAAGCAATAGAGGAAGCCTTTTACTGAGTTTGACTCTTCCAAAGCACCCTAATATCCTTGGAACATCAGCTCTGGGGTCCTTGGCAAAAGATATTTTTCTCTTGCCTTCTCCAGATATCACCAATAATAATGAGACTTCCTGTCACTCTGCAGCTGTCTTAAAGTCTTCTTAGCTGTTCAAGCTCAGCCTGAAATCCTTTCTGTTGCTACTATACTTTGCTAAATTTTAGATTATGTTCTGCAAAATCAGAGCCTTGCAGCTCTCCACCAGCACCAGTTCATCAAGGAGCAGCTTTGGCTTTTTTGGCATAATTTTTGAGAAGAATGCTCACTTTGTGCTTATCTGTGTTGATTACACATGCGGGAGATCATGGACAGAAGAAACTTGGTCATCAAACTAAAAGCGAGTGGCTACTGAGGCTACCAGAGTGCTGTTTTACTCTGTAGTTGACTAAAGTGATCTGTTTTGCCCTCTTACTGTAGGGACAGCTTGCAGTGAACAAGTAACAGCACGTAAAAATTTGTATGTATTACATGAAAAACAAAAAGTTAACTACTGAGCAAATGTGAATAACCAATAGTTTCTTGTAGGGAACAATGGTGTATTTTAGCATTAAAGTCTGCAGCGGTAATGTTGAATGCACATACCTACTCTTTAAAAATTAATGAAGTTGACTCCTGTATACCTAACATAAAGTCATGTTTTACTTCATCACCATGGCAGCCTGGAAACCATTTTCTTTGTTCTAGGCTGACAATTATTATTTTGAATGCTGCAAAGCTTTCCATGAAATATTTATTTCACTTTGTCTGGGAGGGCAGGATAAGGTCTGAATTTTGGTTTCCATCACTCTTCTGAAGTTTTCAACACTTGTCTTTTTTCTGCTTTCAATCTTTCTATTCCTTTTTTAATGAAACAGCACTGTTTCTTAAAGTTAATAGGGAAGAACTGGTTTTGTAGTGACACACACATAGACTCCAAATGTATCTCTAATACTTTATCTTTCAAGCAATAATATAAGCAATAACTGTGCAGTTTTTATAAATAAAAATTAACAAAATATAAATTCCTAACTGTTGATGGCCAATTGAAAAGCAGAAGATCAATATGTTTATGCAAAAAAGCAATCACAGAATGAAAGAATGAAAAGTTCTTGTGATAAAGAATTAGGATGAAAAAGAAATTTGATTTCATGGATACAATGTTTAAAATTGTTCTCGTGTACATTTTGGTTATATTCAGGGGAAGTGAGTAACTGATTTACAGTTTAGCATAAGGAGCTACCTTAGCAGTCTTGCAAAATACACGTCTGTTTTATACATGCAGAAAAGACTTGTAACATGGAGGGAGTGTTCATCTGAGGTTTGATATCTTGACATCATCTCAAGCATCATCTCAGAAATTTAAACTAATTTAACCATAAACTTAAAATTATACTTTTCAGTAGGGATTGGAAAAAAATCTTAACTAAGTAAATGGTTCTCTATTGTTAAAAAAAAGATTATAAAACTGCATTTGGGAAGTTAATTATTAAAGTCCTAGGGAAAAAAAAACAAATCTTGGTATATCTGATGCAAACCTAGTGACAATGTTGATGAAGGAATAAGTAAAATAGGATTTGAAGACCGATTTAAAAATATGTTTAAACAAGGAGGAATGTAAACAGGAGAGTCCAATAAAACAGAAAAAGTTGTTGTACGAAAAATAAATCTAAGACAACGATTACAAACCCTCCATCAAAGCATTGTAAATCAAGGGTTAATAGATTGTTCATCTTGTCCAGGTGAAGATTCTTCCACCAAGAGAAGTCTTAAGAGGATCTCACACATCTGTTATAACTCTGTGATAAACCTGTTCCTGGTGTAACATATGAACTTGTGGCATGTGAGTAAAGGACCTCAAAGTGATCTCTAAAGACTTTTTTTTTTTTTTGGTTGGACAAGATTACAAAGAAAGCAATTAAACTTTCTTAATGAAAGTGCATCTTGATCCAGGAGTGAATGCAGGACATATTAAGATGGAATAAGACATAAACAATTTTCAAGAGAATTATTAATATATTATGTCACATACATTCTTGTACATATTTATGAAATAAGCCATAATTCTCTTGGCCTTTCTTTTGTTTGTGATTTGGCAGATAAAATTAGGCAATAAATTGTAATGTTTCTAAAGCTGGGAGTGAATGAACTGGAGTACCTTCTTAAAGAGTTAACATTTAGATGATCTGACATGGAATGTAACCCAATACAATTTATATTAATGGACAGCAGAGGGCTAGGAGACACAAGTGAATTGCTTGAGTAGAAACAAACATGACAGTGGCATCTTCTATGTCTCCAAACCCATGTTTATAGTGCCATCACATGCGTACTATGAGTGCACAAGGAGAACATTCTTAGCAAAGAGATAAAACTGACTTCATGTTTGTAATACTGAACAATTGGCAGCAGACACACTGTCAAATGTGCCCGACCAGTCTTTGGAAATATTTGATGTTCAACAGATGAAGGTGAACGTCAAGAAACCAGTTCAACCAATGTATGCCTTCATACTGAGTGATGGTAATAAATGGTTTTACCTGCACATTGGTTCACAAGATAGATTTTGACTCAGCAATTTTTCACCAGTGTCTTCTACTTCAAGCAGAAAATGTCTGGCACTGGAACTTGAGTGGAGGCTTCAGCTCATCTCTGAAAACTCAGCACCTTTGAATTTTACTCAGTTGTCCAGTGGTGAGATATTGAGATATTTCCTCATTGATATAACAGTTACAGGCATCTTCATTGCCATTTCTGCTGTTTGCTCTGTTACCTAGGGTTACCCAATGCCCTACGTACTCCTTTTGGTGTCTGACACAAAATGGGCATAATCTTGCACAAATAAGGAGCATCAAAAATATTTTTATATGGACTACAGTTTATATTCATCCTGAGGTAACACTTTACTGCCAATTTGAGGCACTTTTAAGTAAAAGAGGAAGCAAATTTCACAGAACTCTGAACCTAAGTAAGGATACATAGTTGATTTCATGGCTATTTTAACAAGCATTCTGGTAGCTAAAGCTGCTACTGAAGAACTACAGGAAACCTAAACTATATTTTTATTTCCCTGTCTGGGCAGACTTCAGTTTATACTGTCTAGACTCCTGGGGACAGACCTGAAGGAAGTACCTGATCTTTTTTTTCTGTTAAAGCTGTTGCAACTTTCATTAATACTTGGATTTTAAGCCAAAAGAAGAAAAGAAAAGTCATCCTGTAGTACGATGATTAGGCACTGACTTGCTTTCTCCAGATTTTCAAACTTATCTCAGTGTAATTCTGCGCTGTCAAGAGACCAGAGAAAGGGAATGAAATTAGATGCACTAAATTCCAGCAACAAGGTTTTGCTTTCAATTGCCTTAAACTCTTTTTTGATATTGATGTTAATCTCCTTCTTTGTTAGATAGTAAGAATTAATTTAAATTGCACAAGTGATTTTTGGTACACTGTGGCAAATATATCTCTCCAGCAATGATTCACACACTTGTTGCTAAAAAGCCATTGATTAATAATAAGATAGTTAAAAATATTTATAAGCAGGTAATTTTATTTCCGAAATTATTAATTTGTGGTAGATGGGAAGAATCTGGATATCACTTCTAACTTTTCTCCTGGTTAATAAAATTATATATGCTAAAAAAAATATACACACATAGGTATATACATATATAAAGTATAAACACATATATGTGTGTGTATAAACGTATTGGCAAATCTTTGTGGAGTTCCCTGTGAGGCAGTGTCAGGTCATTAGCACACACAGTATTCTTGATTCATCCAGAGCTTTAGTCATTGCTCATTTTCTGAGCAGACGTGAAATCAACTGCCTGGTAATTATCCGTTAACTCATCACTACTTAAACCTCTGTCTGCAAAAGTATTTTCATTTTTCTGGATTAGCAAGCAAATTTTCAGAAGAACTAACAAATATCACAGATGTTACTAGTTTCCAGTTCATTTCTTACCTTCATAAATACAAAATTATATTAAAAGAAAAAGAAAAGAAACAAAGTAGCAAAATCTTTAGCAAATTCCAACTTTCCAAGCAGTTCAGATTGCATCTTATATTAAGCAATATACTCTTCAACTCAGTGTTTGAAGATGCTTGAACATTACAGAGATCAGTAAAAAAACAATGCTTTTAAAAAAGCTCTGCAATTTTACTTTAACTGAGATGCAGATTTATGTTTTACATGACAACCTGTTGGGGTTTTTTTGAAAAAGTGTACTTAAGACAAGTAAAAACATTTAACTTTGGAAAGTAAAAACAAAAAAGAAAAGTATACGGTCTAAGCAATATCACAAAGCCCTATTTTTGCATAAGCATTTTTCTACGTTCTCTTCAGAAATATTACTCATATAATCTAACATGTTTTTCTAGTTGCTCCACTTCTGTAATGATATATCTATTTTATTCCCAGATGTTGCATTCTTTCTTCTGAAGGGTATTTAAATAAGAACATCTCTTTTTTTTTTTTTTTTAGATAGAGCACCTGGGCTTGAAAAAAAGTAAAAAAAGGGGTCAAGTTGCTAGATGACTTGTTCTCAGAGAGACCTGAGCTGGCCTGGGTGGCAAGATGGTTTCTCCTTGGTGGATCTTTCAGCAGTTGTTGAAGAACCACTGCTTCTTCCTCATCTCTGCCAGCTGACTCCCATTCCTTTCTAGTGGTAACTCTCCAGTCCTGTCTACCAGCGACTCAGTAGCTTTTGGTCATTTACAATTACTGGTCTTTGCATTACGGCAATGAATATCCTGTTTTCAAAGATCAAGCTTCATGACTAGTCGAATGTAGGAAATATAGAAAAAGGTAAAGGGATTTCTAAGGGTGAGAATTAAAAAGCAGGCTTTAAGAATCAAGCAGAAAGATTTTAACAAATAGCTTCGCCTGAGAAAATATTAAAGAAGATACAATTACACATTAGAGCAAGGATACGAAAACAAAGAACCATGGTTTTAGGCCTAGCTGAGAGGACTTTTAGAAGGGGCAAAATTTATGCTTAGCAAGAGATAATAAAGTTAAGCTTAATAATGGAATATGATGCACTGTTATATAAGGTATAAAACAAGCAAGTATTGTTTTAACAAGTGTACGTGCAATGTAGAAGATTGGCTGAAACAGCTATCTGTAACCTCTAGAACAACTGCTATTGGCTGAACAACTTTTAAGAATGCTCTGTAACTGGAAAGTGTTGGGTTTTCTGCCTGCAGCCTGAGCTTGTATTATCTCTGATGTCTCTGGCTAGTTGATGAGGTGAATAAAATAATATAAGCTCACGGAGCATCTGTCCTGGCTCCACGTCCCATTTGATAGAGCTGGCAGTCAAAACTGTTCTAAAACCTTGGTGCTTTCATGAGAGGCAGCCCCTCTACTGCAGCAGTTCTGGTGCTGTTACTGCAGAAGTGAATCTTACAGGCTTGTTGGTCTAAGGACCCTACCTAACTCCACCAGAAAAGAAAGAAAACAGTGACAGTTTTCAGGTGGATCACTGGAACAATCCAAACCTTCATGCAACTTGCTCTTGCATTTATCTGCAAATGATAAAATAAAAGACACGTGTTAAAAATCTCTTTTATGATTCAAAGTATTCTCAGGACTTGTCATTGAAACTGCACTTAAAAAAACACAATATAAACAAGAAATAAGTACATCCTTAAGTAAGAATTAATTTTGGAAGTTAGTTCTTCTATATATTCAGTTACATTTGGGATACCTGAAATAGTAATGAATAGGTTAAAAAGTGTTCCTCTAACAAGGAAAATACTAAATTTAAAACTAAATTATCTTATAAATCTTTTACATCTACTCAGTAAAGTCTTTAGTAATATAGAATAATGTTTAGAATTTCTCTTCAGGTTTTTACCTTAACTTACACCTCAGGAACATATTTTTAAATCCATTTGAGAGTTTTTGAGGAAACATTTTGTTTTCTGGAAAAAAATATTAGTCCCACATAACCAACTGCCTTCAAAAAAAGGCGGATTTTGACATACTGAAAAAAAATGCAGACATAGAGTAATTTGTAAATAAATAACTTTTCTCCATTCTTATATTGCAAAAAACCATTTTTCCATAAACCTGTTGAGAACATGAGTCCAATTTTTAAACTGCATTCTTCAGGAAGCATCATTTTAATTTGTTTTCATGTTTACCAAAATGAACTGGTATTGTGCTTAAATTCAGCTAATCATAGCTTTAAGTCTGATCTCATCTGGCAAGGAATTCCACATGCTCTCAAAGGAAACATTTTCTAAATGCAGGCACATTAGGAAAGTATTTTAATTATGTGTCTGAGATCACTCATTCTCCCAGTACAGTATAATAAATCCAATTCACTCAAATCTGCAGTTAGCAAATGTCACTGTCATTACATGAGAAATATGTAGAAATATGGTGACTACATTTCTGTTTTAGGCCTAGACAGTGTTTTAAAAAAACTCAGTATATAATTTTCCTTCTCTTTAATAAATCTTTCTAAGTATCTGATAAGTCAAAAAAAGATTTCATCTTGCTCTGCAGAATCATAGAATGGTATGGGCTGGGAGGCATTTTAAAGCTCATCTGGTTCCAACTGCCCCTAGGGACACCTTCCACTAGACCAGGTTGCTCAAAGCACCGTCCATCCTAGCCTTGAGCACTTCCAGGTGTGGTGTGGCAGCAGCTTCTCTGGGCAACCTCTCCCAGTATCTCACCACCACCACAGTGAAGAATTTCTTTTTAATATCTAATCTAAACCTACTTTCTTTCAGGTTAAATCCACTATATCCTATACCTACGTGCCCTGGGGAAAAATCCCTCTTCAGCTCACTTGTAGGCCCCCTTTAGGTACTGGAAGGCTGCTATGAGGTCTCCCGAAGCCTTCTCTTCTCCAGACTTTACTCACAGGAGAGGTACTTCAGCTCTCTGACCATTTTTGTGGCCCTTCTCTGGACTCACTCCAACACATCCACATCATTCTCGTGCTGGGGACCCCAGAGGTGGACGCAGCACTCTATGTAGGGTCTCAGAATAACAGAGTAGAAAGAGAAAGAACCCCTTCTTGCACCCTACTGGGCAAGCTGCTTTTGATGCAGTGCAGGACACAGCTGGGTGCAAGCGCACATTGCTAAGTGATGTCCAGGATTTTGTCCATGAGTCAAGGTTCTAAAAGGTTAAAAATTTTAGCTAAGAGTTAGAAGCAACTTGTACTAATTAGAATGCAAGGTAGAAAAACAAAAGCTAAGTTAATGATTATTAGATGCTTAAGCTAGAGCTAAGTGATGTATTATTTGCCATTATATTCTCGCTTTAAGTTTTGTTTATAGAAGGAAACAGAATAAATGAACTGTCATCAAAGCAAATTGAAACTAATAGAATCAAGAACAGCACCTGGGTTTCGTAATAATTAATCAAAAGTAGGGGATCTTGGGCTGCGCCAGCAGGTCATGAAGGTCTGCCAGCAGCAAGAAGGTAAAAAGGTCATTGTGAGGAAGACGTTCCTGACTTCATCTTTCAGGACCACTGACCCAATTCGAGACCACTGACCCAATTCAAGAGAGAAACTGCACATGCGTGAAGGACTAATGATCTCATTTTAATACAGAGACAGAATGGGAGGTGCTGGGGTCATACATATGTAAAGGATGTAAAACTTTGAGTAATAAATAGGGAGTGAAGAACCTTGTACTTCACTGGCATGCCTTTAGGAGGCTACTCGCATGCCACCCACTGGTGCCTGAATAAACATACCACTTTCTAACTTTAATTAGTTAGAGGGTCTTTTGTCCATGAATATCGAGATTTAACAAATCAGTCCACCAGAACCCCGAAGTCCTTCTCTTCAGGTCTGCTCTCAATCCGTTCTCTGCCCATTTTGTACTCCTGCTTGACCTGGCCCAGGTGCAAAACCTTTCATTTGGCCTTGTTGAACCTCAAGAGGTTCACCCAGGCCCACCTCTCAAGCCTGGCACAGTGCCTCTGGATGGCATTCCCTTCCCTCCAGCATGTTGACTGCACTACACAAATTGGTGTATACATCAAATTGAGAGATATTAAGAATAATATAGGTGTTAGAGGAGTCTTAATGTTCAAAAGCTCATTAGTGCTTGCTCAAAACTGGGAATCTGCCTTGTGAGCTCTGCGTAGGTGTGCATGTTACTATTAGTCATATATAATGCACTTCTTGGCTCTATTCTATGGGTCTGTTTGCAGGGATAGTTTCTGTCCAGAGACTGCGAGAAAAGATAATATTTGTCTGGTTTTGGTGCTTGGGAATTTTTTAAAGGAATGTATTTAAGATCGTACTATGGGACTTCACCCAATCAGAGTTTCAATTGCTACTGGGAGCTAAGTTGGATCTAGCTTAAACTGTTAGTGAATATGGTTTATGGTTCCTGAAGAGTTAATGAGAGAATAGCTGAACTATTCTCCTCTCTTATTTAGATAACAACTTGACACCTTTACAAATTCATGAGCTGATATTGCTGTGCACACATGCACAATATCTTATTTTTCATTCAGCACTGTTTCCATTTTCTAGTGCCCTGTCTGACTTTGCTCACATGTTGGAAAGTAGTGTGATGCATCATTTATGCTGCCTTCCACCTTCATTGACTGATGGCATCCTTTTCTGTCAATCATTCCATTGAATTTTGTCAAAAAGAAAGTGAAAATTTTGTTGCTGGTACGACTCAAGTGCATTCACCTGTAAACAAATGCTTGAGACAGAAATCAGAACGAATGGTTACCTAAGGTCATTTCGGATATTGCAAAGACAGAATGGAAGTCGAATGCTGGTATCCAATTGACAAAGTGACAAATATCGTTTCTTTGTTTGATTGGAAAAGAAAAACACATTATCAATAATTATTAAGAAGGTATTTTTTTCTTTTGAAAGGGGTTCACTTTGATAGTATGTGATCCACAGCCCCATGCAAAGACGCTCATGTAAGGTTGTTACACAATCTCACCAGAGTACTACCCGACCGCCCATCTCTTGCTCAAATCCACAAGTGCTATATTTGAACACCAACTAGCCCATAATAGATATATGTCAGAGAGCAAGTTCACCAGGGTTCACCAGAGAGGCAGGGCCAGAAACAGGACTGGAGATGGCACACTCACAACATAAGTCAGGCCAAAACTGGGAGCTTGGGTGCATGGGCAAAAAATATGAATGAAGGCTCTCATGCGAGGCTGGTCAGGGCTTTTGAGAAAGACAGTTTGTACATGGAGAACTAATATAATTTGAACCATATTGAGTGTTTTACGTCTTTTATAGCATTCAAATGATCAAGAATGAAAGTCAAATTTTAAAATCACTAAGTTTAGTATCGCTGCATGATAAAAATCATGAAATGCTAGAAGTGGACATGTCAGTATTTGGTATTGTTTTGTAGAAGTTGATTGTAGTCAATATCAAAATATTAAAGCAAACAGAATGAGGTATTAACACATAACCTCAAATATTTTTATCCCCAGCTATTAATAAAAATAAAGAACGTCCATGTGAACTGGCCCAACCCTGTGTCCTCACCATTTACAGCCTCTTACAAGGAAGTTGATCTTTGTTGAACTGATAAATTTTCAAAGAACAGGTATATAGGGTCCAAAATCTTTGAAGTTTTCCTGAGGAAGAGAATCCAACAGTAGGTTTTGAAAGCACATAAAATCTCTTGCATTGCATGTGGAATTAATTCACAAAATATTCCAGCTCCACATATTGCATTAAAGTGTGAATCATTTCAGTTATACGAGAAAAGAAGTGTAAGTTTGTTCATACCCGAACAGCACACTACCTTAAAAAACAACCAAAAAAAAAAAAAAAACCAAACCAAACAAACAAACAAAAAAAGAAAAACTCAAACCAAACCAAAAAGAAACCCACAAAAAAAAAAAAAAAAAAAAAAAAAAAAAAAAAAAAAAAAAAAAAAAAAAAAAAAAAAAAAAAAAACCAAAAAAAAAAAAAAAAAAAAAAAAAAAAAAAAAGTGTAAAGTCTCTTATCTCCAAGTTCTCTAAGAAAATCCATCTGAATTTATTGGAAGAAAACACATTTAAATACACAAAACCAGACAATATTTGGAAGCAGAATGAGGGGTTATTGAGTGAGAGGAAGGAAAGGCCGTTTGAAGAAAAATCTTTAGAAAAAGGTGTCAGATATGCAGGAGAAAAACAATCCTAAACTTTTTTAAGAATTCAGCATTGGATATTTCTTTATTTTAAATTATCATAGAAACTCTCTCTTAATATTTCCTCATTCTTTACTGCTATTTCTTCCTTTCTCCTCAAAGAATCTGTGATTTCACTGATGATTTAATGAAACTGAAGTTTCTACCGATTTGTTGTCCAGTGTGGATTTGTATCCCATGTTTCAGAAAAGCTTCATAATTAGCCAGCTTCAGAAATGGTCATGTATTCATCAAAAATCTGTATATGACATGAAAAAGAAAACATAGTCTTTTAGTTCAGCTAAACAAAAGGCTTTCCTGAGGATGAGAGAGGTGGGGGAAGCCAGTAGCAGACTAAATTTCCTTTCTCACCCTTCCCTGGAGATAGTGAAAAGCAGGTACAGGAACATTATCAAGATGCTGATATGATTTTTGGTGAGTTGTAGAAGAATATATTATAGACAATCCACTATTTCACCTTAATGTAAGACTCATTGTGAAAAAGTGACAGACTGGAATAAAAGGAGCTCTTGCAATGAAAAACTGCCAAGGCTTATGTTTCCTCAGCAAGGGTTCCTAGTGGTGCATGAGGAAATTGGTGATTTTCTCAGGTTACCACAGGCCTCCATTATTCCTTTGCCTCTGCTGAGAGGACTGGTTTTATACCAAATTCATCTGTATTTTCACAATCAATCACCATCTTTCTCTGCTTTTCAAGAGCAATCACACTACCATAGATGGTGCTCCATTAGGCATCCCTGCTCATTACATTTCCCTGTAGACATGCTGGGCTCTCATCTTGAAATGGCATCTGCCACAGCTATGCCAAGATGCCAACAAAAAAGAAGGGGAGATCACAAGGAGGTAACATGTTAAAAAGACACAAAATCCAAACCTCAAATAATTCCTAGTACTTGAGACTGACTTTAGATTTCCTATCTTGGAGTAGATGAACATACAGAAGAAAAACTATAATTTTGCAGCTGAAACACTCATGAATGTACTGCTTAAGGGCTATTTCAGAAAACGAAGGAACAACGCCAAAAACTGAGTGATGTCTGCATGTCAGACAAAGAAAGAACTGTGAAGAAGAAGAGATGACCACAGCAAGACATCAGAACCATCTGTTCCTTTTGTTTTGGGTAAAGACTTCTGGATGAGCAAGCACACCTGACATCCTTGAAAGTAACAGGGGCTTTCTGTTGGCAAAGGTGGACTTTGCTTACAGCTGACTGGTGACAAAGGCATGCTACCTCAATACTCAGGATGCATCCAGACAAATAAACTGTCTGTTATTAGGCAAGAACTGAAACTGCCCAGGCTTAAAAGCTTATCACTGCTGCTGACTATAGCATTTTTTCCTTTTAATGGTTGATAATTATTGTGTCTGTTTCTCTTTTGCAGACTACTTTTCACTTGTTTTCACAGTAATGAGGTTTTTTACTAAGCGAGAATAGGAATGAGAAGGGCACAACCACTATTCCAGCTTTTGTTATGTTTTCATATAATAAGTACTGGTGCTTGAACTATTGGAAAGGGATTAACAGAATTATTAAAAAAATAGATTCACATCAATTATGGAAAATCTAGATATTACCCCTCATTGCTGCACAGGTTTACAATAAAACAAGGGAACAAGATTTCAGTACTTCACATGTAAAGTTATGGTGCTTTAGTTTGACAGAAAAGGGATATTATCTTTTTTTTACTATACCTACCCATAGAAAATAGATACACTTCCCAAAGGAGAGAACCATGATTATATCACTATCCTAATAAGTTTACCTTCAAATCACTTCCTTTTCATTGATCTAAAAATTGCTTTTCCTCTTAATGCCTCATTCCCAATCTGTAAAATGGGAGGAGTACAGTTTTACAATGCAGGTCTTCATATCAAATGCTCAACTAAAAAGGCAATATAGGTGATATAATCAACTTGTAGGGAAAATCATCATATGATGGGGAGAAAAAGATATAAATATGCGTAGGTTGGAGACATAGTTCTCTGTGCACAGCATCTGAGAAAAAAAATCTCCCCAGAAATTTTCTGCATTCTAATCGGCATTTAGATCCTGATGACATGCAATGTAATTTTTTCTCTTTGTTTGATGTAATGGGCTACAGTAAATAATGTGGACCTTTTCTTTAATTAATATTCGTTGAAACTATTTATGATTTACAAAAAGAATGGAAAAGCATCTATAAAGCTAAAATCTTAATAGCTACGATACTGATTTATATATTAAGCTTTATATGAGTTTCCCACAGTTCTTCACAAACAAATCATACAGAACTACAGGAATGAAAAGTAATCCATCTCAGGGAAAGCCATTTTGAAAAGACTTCTTGTCACTATGCTTGTAAAAATATTCCAAAAAGGAACAAAATGGATAATTGAAGGAAGAAAGTGATACATCTAGGGTGCCAGCAGAGAAATGCTTTTTCAAATATTTTCTTTATTCAGTGGCTGAAGTAATAAATCACACAGTACATGAATTGAGATAAAAATAAGTAATAAACATTACTGAAAAAAAAATAGTACTGAAATCTAATATGAACATATTGCAAGCAGCATTTAGCATTGTGTGAAAATAACAGGGTCTCTTTTGTTTTCTTATCAGCTCTGAAAAGTGTGTTGTCAGGCTTCATGTAACTGCAGCTTCATTTTTTGGCAGTAGATGAATATGCTTTTGTTTTAAACCTCACTATCTTTAACACTGAACAGAAGTATGGGTATGAGAGGCAGAGAAGATACAGTTTAGATACTGTGTGTTTCATGAAACATGGTGAACTGACTACTCTATCTACATTAAGTTAAAATTTAAATTCTCTATTTTCCATTGTATTGGAGTTTTTGAATTCGAATTTAACCAAAATATGGCTGTATTAAGAAAAGTTTAAAAGTGCAAAATTACAAAATTTATCAAGATTTCTGGGAAAATACTTGGGTGAACACTACAGTGTCTTTGCTGGTGCAGAGGTTAGTAACTTATTTTTGGTTTAGTCTACTATGTGAAGATTTTGCATTGAAAAATATAGTTAGGATGAAACTGTGAAAAACATGTATAAAAATAGGGGAAAATTAAAGGTTAGTTGGTTTTTTTAAAGTGAATTGTTAAATCAGACTTGCATACTTACATTAGGAATCAATTTCTCATCCTTTCAGAAAGAAATAGAGGTGATGTTCTCCAGCATGAAGGTGGAGGGGAGGGATCATTTTACTGTGTTAAGTATCATATGACAGTATATGTTCTCAGGGCAAGTAGCAGAGGTGTATACTGTGGATATGGTGCAACTTTTACATTAAAAAACCCCCAAACTGCTTTAAGGCTGGAGTGGGTGATCTGAATTACCTCAGAGTCTGGGGAGATTCTTCAGGAGCTTTCACAGGTACTTAATCATCTCTTCTTCAAGGCAGCAAATGCAGTACTCCTGGGAAACAGCACAGATGCACAGAGAGGGTCATATTTGCACTTTGGATTGGCATAGAGGGACTGAGACAAAAGAAGAGGTCCCAGCTGGGGGCTGGTGGCAGGGTGGGAGGCATCAGGTGGGTGAAGGGTAAAGGATCCCAGTCAGGAGTCTGCCTTGCTGAAAGTTGCTCATCTGCCATCCTGTGCCAAGGAAATGCCTCTTTGAGCAGAGGCTCTGCTGGAAGCAAGAGGCAGATTGCAGTGGTGGGCAATTGCTACCAGAAAAATAGCAAGCTGGGCTTGTGACTGCAGAGAGAATTTCATGGTGACTTGCTTGCCAAGTGCACAAATGTGTCAGACCTTGTGAAATGTCTCTACCAACTGCTAGGAAACAACAGAGGGGGTCTGTAGCTGATGTGCATGGGAATAAAAATAGCAGAGAGAAAGGCAGGAGAGGGATGGAGTAGATTTCAGGGGTCTAAGAATGTTTTAAGAGTACAAAACCAACAAAACTAGTGTTCTTTGTAAGGCTCTCTGCAATTTCTGTGACACTGAAGAAGGAGGAAGAGAGGCAAACTTTTAATGCTGGGCTGAGAAGCCAGTAATAAGGGGTAAGAGGCATCAGAAGATTCTAGCATAATGGATGGTCATGCAGAAGAGATGTACTTCCTCTGAATGACAAGTGGGTCAAGCTGCTACCATTTAATATCAAGGAAATTGAGAGTGAACTTTTAAATGAAAGAATAAGAGTAAGCTGACAAGTCCAGAACACAACAGAGGTGGAGATGACATACCTATTATGGATGACGTTATGGAAATTTTTTTAGTCTCTGTAAAGGCTAGAACACAGAATGGAATTAGTCAGACTGAGTATGATTTAAACTGGATGCTGGGAAGAGAAGCAAACCTGTACAGTAACACTATAAAGTATAAGTTGTCAAATGAAGGAACATGAATAACAAAACAGCAGACATATCAGAAACTTGGTGGAAAGAGAACAATCTGCTAAGCATCACTCAGCGGAATAAAATTAGCAACACTGATCAAAAGAACACTGACTGTTTGGCAGGATCAAATGATATGCACCCAAGATTTACTTAAAATTCTTCTGGTACTTGAAGTACTTGGCAGATATGAAGGTACCTTTTAAATTGATCCCAGGTGAGATTCCAAGAAATTCAGGGGACATAAGCCTGATTTCTTAAAAAGGCAAATTAGTATAGCCTATAATAAGGCAAAAAGTAAAAATCACATGCATAAACCTGACCAATACTGGGGAAGAGACAATGCAAATTCTTTAAGGGAAATCCTGTGTCATAAACATACTATAGTATTTTAAAGTTAAGTGTGTGGGTAAGGGTAGCCTGGTATGTCCCACCTGCAGTCCGACTAAGTTTCTGCCATAATTTGTCATCCAAAGCTTTAAAGAACTTAAGCAGTTAAAGCATAAGAGCTAAAGTCCTTCACTTTATTTCATCATTTGGTGAAATGATGAAACAGAGGGTAGAAATGAATACTTTTTGCATTGTAATCAACAGTGAATTCCACACAGATCTGTGCTGGGACTTGTGCAGTTCAAGATAGTAATAGATGACCTGGAACTGAAAGCCATTAGCAAAGTGGCGAAGTTTACTGCTGATAACAAGTTATTCAAGGCAGTAAAAAAGAAGGCAGACCATGAGGAATTGCAGAAGGACCTGAGGAAGATGAATGAGTAGCCAATAAAATGGCAGATGAAATTTAGTATGGATAAATGTCAAGCCATATATAGGGGAATGAGCAGGCCTACACATACAACACAATGGGCCCTGAACTGGTCATTATCACTCAGGAACAAAATATTGGGTCATAATAAATGGCTCCATGAAAATGTCAGCTCAATATTGGTAAGACAGGCAAATCAAAGGTAAGAATAATTTTAAAAAGGAATAAATAATAAAAAAGGGAACATCATATCTCATTGGATAATTCTCTAGAATCACCCCTTTCTCCTCCTTTTTAAATAGAATCTATGAAAACTGGGAAAGATTCAGGAAAGGAGAACAAGGAACTGCACTGCTTCTTTGTATAAAATAACAAAATAAGAGAAGACTGTAAAGCTTGGGGAAAAAATTACAAATAAAAGATATTAAGGTAGACCTCTTTAAAAAAGAGTGTCTGGGAGAGGCTGGGTAAATATTGATAGTCAATTGGGAATATAAAATTGTCCAAAGTAAAAGGAGGGATAGATCATTTCAGGAGGAGTCAGCTTCAAAACAATTTTAGGGAATTAGTTCTCCAGACTGTAGCTGTAGGCTAGTGGAACTGTTCCAAAGACTACTGAAAATACTAAAAAGAACATGGACTGAAGGAGAGATGGGGAAAACTCATGGAAGAGGAGTCCAAGGATACTTACTTAATGCATACATATAATTTCTGACTCCAGAATCAAAAACATTGGAAAGCACATGAGGGCAGAAGTGTCACAGACACTTCTCAATTTTTCATCCTTTCCTAGATTTCCATTTATAACGTATTTTATTTTAGAAACAATAGTAACAAGCATTTGGTGTGACTCAGAACGCCTTTACTATATAGATCCATTGTTATTGATTCTTCCAATGACAGACACTGCCTACTTCATTAGTGACAAACAAACCAAACTGAGCATAGGGAACGAGGCATGCCCTCACTGTTTATACATGCATCGCAACTTCACTCTCATCCTTACGTGACCCTACAACCATAGCAATTTGGTATGAATTTTCCTTTTCTCTTCCAAGTTAATGGCAGTTGTTTCATAGCCTGTCCAAGTCTTGTTTTCACTGATTGAATTGAAAAGGTGCCTGTACATCCTCACTTAGGATGCAAGTGTGTTGAGGAGTGCTTTAAAGTGTGAAGCCTGGTGAGGATAGTACTGGAGGAGTGTGGGAGGTGGGGACTGCCACACCTGGCGCAATGTGGACCATTCTGCCTGTTGAGAGTCAGTTCCAAGGATGCACAGTACAGCACCATTCTTACAAGTCATTTCAGACGCTCGCAGGCGAGGAGTGCAGCAAGCACACGGTGAAGACAGCAACAGCCTGGTGCTTGAGCACCAGCCTTCTCTCAGCACAGAGACAGATGATGTGTGGTCTAATAGAAACAGACTGTGGTAGGCACTCTGTCTTTTCCTGAAACTGAGCCTATAATAGAATGATAAGGAATATGGGGCTACCCCAATGAGGAATTTGATCACTTGGATGATTTTGTTGCTTTTTTTTTTTTTTTGTAAACAGGGTCTGTGTTATGCCTATGATAAGAAACATAGGTTTCTCCTATCCCTATTGTTCCTGGAGATCTGCTTAATACAAGATTTATACTCGCACCTTAGCAATGGCAACATTAATCTTCATAGGTATGGACTGCATACATAGCAAGAATAATAATTATGAAAAACCATTTCTTCTCATACCTACTATCCATCTTATCTTTTCGTTCATAAGCTACCAGTCATTATTCAAGACTGCTAAATCAAAATGTTCTGAAGGTCAAAATGCCTCTGGTACCTCTACTTTTTTGAGGGGACAAATCAGAGTTTTCACCAATATGTTTCATTCCTCTAATACTACCTAGTTATTGGTCTTTGTAATTTCAGATTGCTGCTCAAAACAGGTGTGTTTGAACAGAACCACATCAAGGTTTTTAATACTAAGAAACCAGACTACCTCTAGTTCCAGACTATCTGGTTTTATTCTTGCACAGATAGGAAGGATTCAGATACATGCAATTTAGGCTAATTTTTTTTATGTTCAAACAGCACTGTGTTTTTTAAAAGCAGAGAAAAAAACCTTGCAAAATTTTTAGTGAGAATTCATAATATTTCTTTCTCCTATTTATTGATACACTGGCACTTGAGTATTTAACAGTAACCTATGGCTTCTGCTTCCCTCAGTGGTTGCACGTTTTTGAATTGGAGGTTTCTTCTTAGGCATGAAACCATTCTTGTAAAACTTGGCAAAACGGTGTTCTTCAGTAGAAAGAGCACTCTTCCCTAGATTGTCAGCAACCAATATTATAGGCATTTATAAAGGCATTCTTTCTTCTGGAAAAAAACCCCAGCTTGTAGTCTGTTAGCTACAGGTTGTCTTCATAGAAGAAAAACACGGGAGCTGTAGGGATTTTTACTTTCTTTTTTATGCTTCCGTAAGGCTGCGAATATTCTGAAGGATGATCACTGTTCTGCTCTGCAGCTAAGAATACTGAGCTAAAGCTACATCATAATGTTTTTGTGATTAGGACTCAGTGAATATCCATATAACAATACAATTGAATTAGTGTATTTCACTGATTAAAGACTTTTGTCTAGAAAATAATTTTCCTCTAAAGTCATTATATTTATGTGACTAACCAAACAGCTTGATTAACACTGTAATAATGTCTATGAAAAAAATGTATGGTTCACTAGTTATGGCAAGCTAAGTGAGTAATTTCTTAACGTTATACGCTTAAAAAACATTATGAGTCTAGTTAATTTGTCTAAAAATTGTTAATATTTTTGGCTTTTTGATCTTATTCTTTAACTAAACTATGGGGGAAAAAAAAGAAGACAATCTTTTCATATGTCTCTGATTCAGCTGATATTGTTTTTATACATCATGAAAACATTTGGCATGCATCTAATAACATAATGTCTTGCACTTTATGTAAATCCCTCAGTATTTTATCATTAATCATTGTGCCATTGAAATTCAATAATAATATTAAAAAACAGAATAAAAGGTAAGTTTTTGAGTGATCAAAGGAACTCAGAGAGTTTTAGTTTGAGCCTAAAATGGTCTGATCCATTCAGGGTCAACCTGAACCTACACTATTAGGTTTCAAAGAAAGTATTTCACTTGAAGTTCTTTTTTTTTACATAAGTATAGATTTCTGGATAAGAACAGCCACACGGGTAATTTTTGGGTTCCCCACCACCACCCTCCCGCCCCACAAATCCAAAATCTGTGAAAATGCTTTTGTACACAACCAGTTTCCAGGTCTTTGCCATCTATCATGGCAGATTCCTTTTCCTTCCTCTCTGTTTCTTTTTTCCAGAATGACCTGGGAGATGTCTACCTCCACTCTGTTGCTGCACAACAGCACACTATAATGATGAAAGATCATTCTCTTTCTTCACTAGGGTACTGACTTTTCTTCTGCTAAGAAAATCGGTGAAAGATAACACAGCAGCAGTCTGTGGAAGTTAGTTTGGGAAACCTGTTAGTGTCCCAAGTCGCACTGCAATACTTTACACACTACTTTAAAGCACAAGGTCAAACTCACATTTCCATCACATCCAAGTCCTTCATAAATCTCAGTGTCCCATTGCTCAAAACCAGCAGTAATACTGCAGGATTTTTTGAGGTATCAATTTTTTAGAAGACCTAAGCATTTATTATTATGCCCCTTGGATCCTCTGAATAGGTGGGACATGGTAAGTTGAATGTTTGAAAATAAGTGTGAAAACATTCCTGTAGATAATTCATAAACAAAGTGAACGATGGATCAGAACCAAGTATACTTGTGGGTAATAATGGACCAGATGCACTTCAACCAACGTGTTGTTTTTAACTGCCAAAGTTAAAAACACAAAACCTAACTGAGGTAAAATGATGAAGTATATTTCAGAATCTTATTTCTGTTATTGCTGTTTCTTACTTGGTAGAAATCCTAAAAGAAACAGTTATGTCCTCTGAGTCATATAGAAACATGTTGTAATTTAATATATACCTCTATTTCATAGTCAAATATCAAAAAAAAAATCACAAACTGAACTTACAGCAGAACATAGATAAAACCTGTGGAGCTTTAATGATATCTGCTGAAGTAGCACAAGAATTAACCTAGCAATACATAGAAAAACAAAGGAGTATTTTTCTTCAGCTAACAAAAAAACTATGATGAATCTTGCTACAATACTCTCAAGACAGCACTTTTTTTAACTAGTTCAAAAGTCAGATAAATTCACTAGTTCAAAATTCTCCAACAGCTGTAGTACATTGTTTAAAAGACTGCATGTGTGAACGTAGAAACATACACTAATAATAAACTGGGCTGTGGTAAAGGTGTGCATACAATGTTGTGCAAACTGCTCTCCCAAAGTTTAAAGGTGCTCTGAAGGACTCTGCACAAAGCATGGGAAATGACAATGAAACCTTTATATGAAATTACGGCCTTTACTAAATCTTTTATGCTTCACTCATGCTCGGCATTCAAAATGTCCAAATATGTCAAGCTCATTTTGATTTTGAAGGTTTATTGCTGCCTGAAATTCACTTCTGTAATCAGAGGCTTCCCACTTCTCTCAGCACTGCAGTTGAATTGCTTAGCTACCAGAAGCAGCCAAAACCCAAGGTTGGTAATTAAATGAAAGCTGGGGACTCTATCTTTGATTTTGCTTTGATTTGAAACAAACCAAAAGCAGAATTTTTTCAACACTTTATGTAAACTAGAAGGAATACTTCAAATAATCACAGAAATTAAAACAGATCTGGCAAATAAATGCATCAAGCAATTCTTTTGCAATCAAACTTTTAAAACAGTAGAAAACAGGAATTTCCATGAGTAGATATGAAGTTATCTGGGATACTGGGCTATGGAGTAACCTTCTGGGATGACAGTCCAGAGCTATAAACCTGGAGAAAAAAATTATGTCAAGGTTTGTAGCAGCTGCTATAATGTTTTGTCAAGAGACTCAAATTGTTCCCAGCCTCACCAATCCTATAATAGTCTCCAACAGCTGTAGTACATTACTGAAGCCAATCTCTCATTCTGATAATCCTTGTGATTGCCTAGTAAGCGTAAAGAAAGTTCGCCTTGATCTGCATCTCACAGCAACTGAGACACAAATAATTGCTAAAGAATACATACACTGAAAAGGTAGTGGGTTTTGTGACGAAAAACCCTATTTTATGTCAGAAAACTTCAGATGTACCCTACCACAACATGATCGAATACATTTCTTCCCACCAGTTCTAGTTGTTATTCATGTGTTTCATCTCTAAACATTGTGTGAAATAAAGAGGAGAATGGACAAAATTATTTTTCTCAGTGTGAAGTTCTTCAGTTACTTTGGGGATTCATTAGAGTTGTACACAAGCACACTATTTAGTTGTATAATCACTTCTATAGTGTCATTCTAGGACAAGTTAATGTAGATAATATTGCACAATATGCATTTTTTATTTTTCAGATCTGTATTTATTGCTAAGAACTATCCATAACTTTTCTCATGTTAATAAATTACAAAGAAATGGTGTTAGATTTGTATTTGGATTCCTAGGTAGTTTCTCAGAAAGCATTTTTTTCCTTATTTCTTTTTCAGGGGTATGAAGTGAAAAATAAATTTAATGATTTTTTACATGATGACAAATGACCTGTCACTCATCTTTAATCATTACTATAGCTGTTAACAACATAAAGTGACAATTCTGCTTCAGATTATTATTTCAATTGTATACAGTAACCTTTTTTTTTAATATCAGACATGATCTGGGAGCTACGAACTGCAAGAACAATGGCTCTTGAATCCCTTACTCTTCAACATTTTGGCACAATATCATAAATCTTTTTTTTATATTGTTTCTAAAGAGAAATCTATTCAGTGACATGAGTTGAATGAGATTTCAAGAGGAAAGCCTACGAAAGGTGTCTTGTATGCAGAGGAAGAGTTAGAACTTGCTATGATTCTTTACAGTGAACAGTAGGAATGCCCTGTCATTCTCTCTTCATGTCATATTATGGTGTAGGTAAGGAATGAGGAAATAGGAAATAAGTCAAGGAACTGATTGCAGCAGAAGTTTGGATTCTGAAAATCTATACTTCTCCAATGTGGCATGAATTAAAGCATTTTATTGCTGCCATTTGGTCCTTTTCTTCACCTCTTTTTGTCATGGTCTTTGACTACTTCAGGTCTTAAAACTATTATAATACCTCACATTTTGTTTCATACAAACCTCTAGTTCATTCCTGTCCTTTGGGTCCTTCAAATTGTGTAGATGTACATTTATCTGTCTAGGTGTCTGAGCCTAAAAGCTGGATTGACAGAAACTCTATTCAGCTGATGCCTGGCCTAAGTGGTTAAAAGTATTTCAGCATTTAAACACTAATTGCCAACCATGAGTAGGAATTCTTCTCACCTGAGAGGTCTGACACCTTTCTGGAACCACAAATGCTGTGTTTTGCATTATCTGAGTTATTTGCATTAAAGGTATATTATATTTCAATTTCATTGAGTAGCTTGGTGGTTGGAATATTTGTGCAAAATAAAAATGTTTGGTGGTACACAGGAACACAGGTTTCCTTGGCTGCTAAAGCAGTGCTTTCACTATCAGGCTATGTGGCCATAATAATTTTTCCTCATTTTTGTTTCCCAGTCACAAGTTATGCTATCTTCAGCACAACTATTGAGAGAGAGTTGAGCACATATTTCAGGGTAATAGTAAGGTTGGCAGTTAAATCACTATCTCAGAAGGTGAG
This sequence comes from Machaerirhynchus nigripectus, assembly GCA_013397975.1. Classification (NCBI taxonomy): domain Eukaryota; kingdom Metazoa; phylum Chordata; class Aves; order Passeriformes; family Dicruridae; genus Machaerirhynchus; species Machaerirhynchus nigripectus. Next base: position 90,999 of record VZRQ01000590.1, read on the forward strand.
AAGACGATAGAAGGACACATAAATGTCTACACCAAGCTGTAAAATTAAAATAAAACTCATTGTGTTTTAACAGAAAAAATTTCCTGAGTTATTAAAGAAGAGCCTTTTTTACCTAAGCAGAGTGATCAAGGCTACAGAATTGATGACAGATTGTTCCTGCAATTTGAGGCCCTATTTCCCTATGGTTGATTTGTGTCAGGGCCCTGAGTGTGCAAATAGGGATCGGTTGCTTTGAGTCAGAAAGTGCTGGGCTCTGGTCATTGCATCCCAACAAGAAATCAGGGTCTTATTAACACAGTTAAAAGGTTCATATCCTACTAATCATTTCAAATATCCAGGGCTTTATCTCCTGATTAATTCTACCAGTCAGGAGTTCAATGGCAGAGGTAGATAGAGGTAGATACCTGAAGATGCAGGGAACTCCTTGTACCACGTACACATTTGGGACTCAGGTTGCCCTTCACAAGCCCTCCTTAAAGTGAAGGGATGTTGCAGCTCTCTGCCACAGATGGGAGGTGTTGCTGGCTTTTTTTCATCCAATAGATGACTAATTGATGATTGCCAGCAATTTCTATTAATTGGTGGGTATTCTGGGAAGTGGCCTGCATTTTGCAGGAAAGCAGCTGTTTCATGCCAAGTAAAGCAATTTATATCAGTCATTTGTGTCAGTCACTGCGCTCTAGAAGAGGTATAGTGACAAAGTTCATTGATTTGTCTCAGCTCTTTAATACACAGGCTAGCACTTGTCACTCTGTGACAGCATGCTTATAAAGTGCTCTGTATCCCAGTGAAACTGAGAAAGGAGGCAGGACAGATGGCTGATGACATGGACCAAGTGCTATTAGTAATAACCTCTGATGAACTGTTCATGTCTTCATTACTGTCTTTCCTCTCTATTTGTCTGCCTCTATTTGTCTAAGTCTGACACCAATAACACAAGACAGAAGTTCATTGGAAGAAACCCTTTGAATTTTGTTCTTTCAATACTGAGAGAGAATTCCCTGGCCCAACCAACTGTATTGACCTTGCTCACTTCAACAGAAAACCATCATGTCAGACAACTACACTGGTTTTTAGTTCTGTTGTGATGAGACTCAATGATGCAATAATGTGTTCACATGAACCACACCTCTTTCTTCTGGGTCTTCTTGTTCCTCTGGATTTTTCATAGAATCATAGAATCATTTATGTTGGAAAAGACCTTTAAGACTGTGAAGTCCAGGCTTTAATCCAGCACTGCCAAGTCCACCACTAACCATGTCCCCAAGTGTTGCATCTATACATCTTTTAAATACCTCCGGGGATGGTGATCCCAGCACTTCCCTTGGCAGCCCTTCCAATGTTTGACAACCTTTTCCATGAAGAAATTGTTCCTAATATCCAAACTAAATCCCCCCTGGTTAGACTTGAGGCAATTTCATCTTGTTCTTTCACTTGAGACCTAACAAAAAAGACCAACCCTCACCATCTGGCTACAACCTCCTTTCAGGTAGTTGTAGAGGGCAAAAAGGTCCCCCCGGGACTCCTTTTTTTCCAGGCAAATCAACCCCAGCTCCCTCAGGTGCTCCTCATCAGACTTGTGCTCCAGACCCTTCACTAACTTTGCTGCCCTTCTCCCCTCAGCACCTCAAGGTCTTTCTTGTAGTGAGGGACTCAAAACTGAATCACAGAATTCTCAAGGTTGGAAGAGACCTTCAAGATCATTCAGTCCAACCATCCACCAAGGACTACCACTGCTACCCCTACTAAACCATATAACCCAGCACCAGATCCAGATGCCTCTAAAATACCTTCAGGGATGATGACCTCACCACAGCCCTGGAAAACCTCTATCAATGCCTAACCACCCTAAGAGTGAATTTTTTTTCTAATATCTATTATGGATCTCCCCTGCCTCAGCTTAAGGCCATTTCCTCTACTCCTCTTGCTGCAGGCATGGTAGAAGACATGGCCCCCACCTCATTACAAGATTTGAGGTGCGGCCTCGCCTGTGCCTTGGTCCTGCTGGCCACACTATTGCTGATACTGACCAAGGTTGCTATTGGCCTTCTTGGCCACCTGGGTGCACACTGGCTCATTTCAGCTGTCTGTTGACCAGCAGCCCCAGGTCCTTTTCCACTGGGCAGCCTTCCAGCCACTCTTCCTTCAGCCTGTAGCATTGCATGGGGCTGGTGTGACTGAAGTGAAGGTCCCGGCAGTTGTCTTTCTGAACTTCACACAACTGGACTCAGCCCATCCATCCAGCCTATCCAGCTCACTCTGCAGATCCTGTCTACCCTCCAGGAGATCTACATTCACGCTCAGCTTGGTGCCATTTGCAAACTGACTGATGGTGCACTCAAGCCCTTGCCCAGAAGCATGTCCCTGTAAGTGTTCTCATCATATATCTCAGTGTACCGAAAGGGAAGGAGTAATTATGTTGTAAGTGCATGGAACGCTTCAAGGACAGAATCAATTCTGTCCCTTTCCAAAAAGTGTCCACCAATTTGCAGACTAATCAGTCTGTACATCTTCTTTTCTGTCCAATGTTAAAGCTGGGTGGTGCATGAGACATGGCACAACGTTAACTGAGATAGAAGAATATTATTGTACTGGCTTGGGCTCACATAGGGCCAATTTTCTTCACAGTAGCTATTATGGGCAATATTTTGGATTTGTGCTGGAAACAGTGTTGATAACTTGGGGCTGTTTAAGTCACTGCTGAGCAGTGCTTACACAACAGCAAGGCCTTTTTTTCTTCTCACACCACCACACCAGCAAGGAGGCTAAGGGTGCTCAAAGGGTTGGGAGGAGATACAGCCAGAACAGATGACCCCATGTGAACCAAGGAACATTCCATACCATATGACATCATGCTCAGCATACAAATCTGGGGGAAGAAAAAGGAAGGGGTGATAGTGTTTGTCATCCCAAGCCATCATTATGTGTAACGAAGCCTTGGTTTCCTGGGGATGGCTGAACACCTGCCTGCCCATGGGAAGGTGTGAATGAATTCCTTGTTCTGCTTTTCACTTGTGCACAGCTCTTGCTTTCCATATGTCCTTGTCTCAACCCACAAGTTTTCTCACTTTTACCCTTCCAATTCTCTCCCCATCCTGCTGGGGGGGAGTGAGCAAGCGACTGTGTGGTGTTTAGCTACCTAGAGAGGTTAATCATGACAATTATTAAAAAACTTCTAGTGAAATTTTTTTTTCTCAGCTGATGAGAAGGAATACTAGTCCTGAATACTGAACTGAATTAACCAGTTAACATACCAGAACTGAATACTAACTGAATTAACCTTAACAAAACATACACGTCATCAGGAAATACCTAACACAAAATTAAATTCAGCTTTATTCTAAAACTAACAATTTGTATTTTTCAAACTACTCTCTTTAGCTACAAATCATTTGTGAAATGTATGGATTTCTGAGAAAAGCAATGCTTTTCCTCCCTGGTGCATATTCAAAGTGAATTAGAGCAAATGTTTTATAGCAGCCAATGTTTCAATTAGCACTTTATATTTTTAACTGGCTTGTCAGTTTACCTTATTGTATTTTTCATCTGTAGTCACTGTTCAATTGATTTCCATTTCCATTTATTTTACTTTAAAAAATTCACATTCATACAGTATGCTGATATGGTGTCTTCTCCTTGCATCTAGCCCAAAGGCATTGAGAGCAAAGCTGCTTCAATTCAACCTTTTTGAATTTTTTTTACATCAGAAATTTAAGGATTGTTTCAGCAATTGATTATATAGAAAATTCTGTTTGCTGCAAAATCTATTTTAAGGGAAACATTCGGGTTTTTTGTATAAAACATATATATAAGCATAAATTCCATATTAACCCATACTAATTCATAGTCTACCACTGTGATAAGTAATAGTGAGTTTGTAATTATTCATACATTATATTACCATATATTATCATATATATTATGTTATCATATATTAAGTTACTAGTAAAGCCAAGTGTTTTACTTTGAATCTACAATTATTGCAATTATTGGATATTAGAATCTAAACATTACTAATAATATGATTTCTGTATCAAAAAAAAAGCTAGGACAGCACATTTTACAGATGCTTTGTTAGAAATCTGTGTTATTATTTTTGTGATTCTTCTGTGCAACAAGGGATATGCATATCCATAAATTTTAAAAAGTTTACCAAAACACTGACTATAAAGGAAATATGTCATTATAATGTTCAGTCCAGTCCAGTCATGTGACATCCTAAAGGAGCTCTTATGAGGGAGACAGGGGAAAGAGAGAGCACTGAGAATGGCAGAAAAGGTCAGCATGTTGTCAGGCTCTAAACACTTCTTTTCCTCCTGCCTGAGTTGCTTTAATCAGGAAAACATATGCCAGTATCATTATTAGGCAGCATCAGCAGGGCTCACAGCCATACAGAAGCTGGAGTAAATAAAGCTACCAGCTTAGGCTGGGATTTGGCATTATCAAAGAGTATCTGATTTTGTCCCTTTGCTGGATTGTGTAATTAAGTCTGTGACAACCCTGTCCAGTGCCAGAAGGCATCTTGTTTTCTAGCATCTTATAATGATGTGTAACCATACATCAGCATCACCATCCAGAGGCCAAGAGAGCATCTGCCTTTTCTTAAAGGTCCTGTGGTGCATCAGTCTGCTCACCCTCTTTCTCTCTTTGGTTCTGTCAGGTACAGGGATGAGGATTCTGCAGCCAAATTAAAGGGCCTTTGCCCATGTGATCTGCAATCCCCACAGTTCTTTTAGCTTGAGTTTTTTGGGTCATCCCAAAGGACTTTAAGGACAGGTTTTCCATGAATGATGCATCTTTCTGGACTCAAAAAGAAGCTGAATGCAATTGCATTAATAGGATATTTCAAAACCCTGTCAGGATGACTAGTCTGCCTCCTGTATGAAAAAGCTGAATGCTGTCATAGCTTAATAGATACAGATTAGTTGGTCCCACCCAGTACTCTCTGCCTACCAGTGGAACCTATCTGGAGACAAGCAATTTGATAGTACATGGCACAGATCAATATGGATGGATGCAGATCAACATGCCCAGTTACACCGATTATTTTATGCCTAACCCTTCCCTCTGGTGCTGCTTTTTCTGATGATGACAGCTACAAGGATAGATACAATGAAACAGGTATGTATTCTTTTTCTTGGGCAACTGTCATGGGGCAGGCAGCAGCTTTTGGTATTCAACACCTTCCCTGGATACCTCTTCTCCTTGTTTTTTTCTGGTCTTTCAAGAGGGCATTTCTTCTAGTCAGCACCATCCCTTGGACAATTAGGGGAGGGCTAGGTCCTTGGGCTTTTTACTCAACAGACTGTGCTTCAACAGTCACTTCACATTTATTCTTAAAGCAATATCAGACTTTCATCCTGGTCTGTTGCTTGATTAAGAGATTAATTAACCTTTCTGTTTATCTATCGACATCTCATTCTTCTAGGTGTGATGCAGCACTTCTCACTCACAGTCAAAAAGACAATTTTGGTTTATTTCCACAGGTGTAGGAATTTTAATATAGCTCTTTGGCCATGTGTTTCCCACTAAAGGAGGAGTGGAAGCTCAGTTCTCTGCCATTGGTGATCTCCAAGATAATACTCAGCTATATCCAGATGATCTGTGAAACTGTAAAAGCCCCACAGAATTCCAATGGAAAGTCAGGGAGCATCCTACTGGAGCTTTTATATTTGCCATGCCCAGTATCTGGACCCTGAAAATGCTTGTGGACTGTATATCTGTTTTCCTACCAACATTTCAGTAGGCTCAGTTCCACTTAAAGACTGTATGGCTATAATCATGGTCCATAAAAACAGGAATTCAAGATCCTCACTTAGACTCATTCTGGTAATGTAACTGCAAAGAATACACGAATTCAGAGAATAAAGAAATGCTTTCCCAGAGATGGTGGATCCACACACAGATTAGTCCTTCAGCCCAGTCTTTCTTCCCTTCTGTGGTACTTTACACGTTTGATTTTTGTTTTAGAAGGAGACAGAAATGGCAGTCCATGTAAGCCATGCACACAGCCACAGAGTAGTAGAACACAGTACATTTGGCTGTTCTATCTGCAGGAAAATGTTTCTTTTCTCAAGGGTCAAGACACAGCTAAAACTACTGTAGAAATGTGTAATCTGTGTGTAACACTAGTTATTTGTAAGTAATGCTTCATTCTAGATTTATTGCATCTTGGAAATTATACTCTGATATTAGTCTCAGATTTCTCAAAGGCTCAGGCTTGACTGCCATTTGGATATACGGATATATTGCCATGGTTTGGATATATTCATAGGGGTCTGCTTTTCCTGAACTTGGATATGTACCTGCCCTGCTAAGAAACACGATCAAGAAACTAAACTCCTTTTGACATGAATCTGTGCTAGTGCTCCACAGGAGCTACAAAATAGAATGAAAGAATGTATGATGCCATTATATTCAAACTCTAACACAACACTTCAGCACTGGGGTATAATGCAAGGACAGATGGATTGCTTAAAGGATTTCATAGACATCACTAAGAAGATGCACCATTTGATATTACTCATTAAGCTGTGTTTGAGTAAGGTGCTTTTTAGCAATATAACTGCACTCAAGATAAATTAATAATTCTTTCTCTAATTCTGATGTAACTTTCTGTTTCTAAGCATCTATATTGCTGCCTTGCCTAGACATATTGCTCAAGTAATGTCATAGTCTGAAAATGAGAATCTCAGTCCTAAGGCCATTCTCAACCAATGGCCTTTCTCCCATAAATTTCCCTTTTGATTTAAAAGCATACTCCTGGAAACATATTTCTTTAGATGTCGTTCTTTTTTATGAATCTGAATTACTAGTATTAGTCTGGTAGAACTTAATAAGATGATATAGCAGTCCCATAATTACTGCCTACTCCTATAAAGCAGTGAATTTTGTCAGTCTTGTAGTTAATTTACTAGTGTGATATGGGAAGTCTGTATGTGGTGGACAGACATTACTGCTGTTAGCTGTTTGCCTTGGCACTCTGTGACAATTGCCAAGATGACAGAGACATGAGTTGTGGCCTCTGCAGCTCCCAGCCTGCTGTCTTGGTGTAGCAGAACCAGCTGCACTAGTGGGATGTGACCACCTGGGGCTGGCACACGAGTTCCTGTCTGCTGACTGGCTGCATTTGCTGTGAGAGCAGAAAAAAGAAAAATTGGTGCTTGCAGAGCCTGAAATTTTCTCTGCTAGTTTTCCGTTGAGTATTAGATTCATCTTATCTAAAATGCTGAAAAGAGGCTTCCTGTTTACTGCAGTTTGCATTGTATCAGGTGTTGTACAGAAAATTCTGCTACAACGAATTAAGGCTTTGATCTGTTTTTTTCTAGAAAATAAAAAATAAATAAAAATATACAAACCCGAGAAAAAGAATAATAAACTGCTTTGATAACATATTACATCAAAAAAGGAGTTAATCACAGTAATGCTGATTACTGCCATCCCGCCACCCACTGGTTTCCTTTACATGTGTTTATACTATAAAGCTGCCATTCACTTCTCTTAAAGAGAGATGTCTCAGATTTACCCTCCATCAGGACCTAAGTATTCTACCCCAGTGTTGCAAAGTATAGTCTCCCTCTCTTTTGAAACTGGTGTCTTATCTGGCAAGAGAAGAGTTTGATGTCATCTCCTGTTTAGCCAACAGATGATCAGCTAAATATGCCTGTTCATGTATAACTTCTCTGTCCAAAGCAAAGTGAATCCATAACATTTCCAGCTCAAGGTAGAACAATGCTATAAATAAATTCCAAAATTAAATTATTTGTAACTTTTCTTCAGGCTAACCCACTTTGAGTATTTTAATTTTAGGCTAGACAGAGATAGAAAGAAAATGGATTGATTTTACGTCTCAGTTATAAAATAGGTGATTTTTAGATCTTTAAAGACAAAAGAGGTGCTGGACGTAAGGACTTTGAAAATAGAGCACATACTGAGGCTGTAGTGCCTTATAAATATAGTTTGAAGTACCAGACCCCAAAAACAGAAAAAAAGCAAAGAACATGTATGTTGAAACTAACAAAATCTAGGATACCTTTTCTTACAACTTGCTACTTCTTGTAGCTGTGAATATGGGATATTTTCCAAGGAATCATTATTCTTTGCTTTTCATGGCTAAGAGAGAAATGTGTGTAGTTGATCTCTTCTTTCTATATATACCACACTGTTTCTCTCATTTTCAATTCATGTCACCGAATTTTTCTTCTTGTTAACGCCTTTTTCCATTTGAAATTTATGCACAGCTTGGTAGAACATTTTCCTGCATAAATTTACTTTTGTAATAAGGTGTACAGATCATTTATGATCTACACAGAACAATATTTCATATGGATTTTTTAACCATCCATTTTCTGATTTTTTTATTTTTTCACAAGTCCTATGTCTTTCTTCTATTAAATACTGTGCTGCATTTGACCCTGCTGATAAGCTTTTCCATTTCCTTGTAACATCAACCATGATCCCAGCCTTTGCTGTACATGAACTATATAACCCAAGCTGAGAGCCATGCTGAGAATTTGACGGAGTGGAAAAAGTAAAAAACTGAACTATACATCTGAAGCATGTTTGACCCAGTGGAAACACCAGCAATAATCACTTTTAGGTGCACTGTCCTCATGCCTCTGGCAGCTGGTGATGTTCTGTTCTGTTGCTGGAACTCCTTCTGGAGTTCTTCATAACCAAGTCCTTCACCTTCCATCACCTTCAACTTTACCACCTGTCTTGTCTTGGGCCTCATCACTTCCCCATCCAAAAAACCAGTATATGGAAGGTATCTCTCAAGTCTAACTGGAATGAGGGGTGCAGGTGGTGGTGGGTATTCTGTGTCTTTTTTGGTTTTACTTTTATTTTTGTATTAAAAAGATCTTGAAATTAATTTCATATATATTGTATGGACACCTTTGCTACACAAAAATAGGTTAGACAATTAAAATATGGTGTTAGCTAGATCTGGATCGGATAAATGCTTGATTAAACTTTCATAAAATGAGGGTAGCCATGCTGGCTGATAGAGAACTTCTCCTGAGGTGATAGACATTGTCTAAGTTAGATGGAGCTATTTCAATATCTGAAAATCTCCAGTTCTTCAATTTCCATTAATATTTATGTGTCTAATAGGAAGAAAGATCAATAGCTTTTTCTCAGAAGGCATCCACTATAGAACTAAAATTAATTACTGAAAATAAAATAATTACAGACAATTTATTTGCATTCTGGCCAACTAATTAGAAAGATCAAGATATAGGTCAACAATGTTTCTTGTTTCTGCATTTACTTGAAAGGCTCCAACTGCAGCTTGCAGATACATGGGATATATTTTAACTACCAGTTAAAATATCTTATTCTGCATTGCATAAAATCATTATTATTATGCATCTGCATAAAATCATTACTTTTTTATAACTTTAGCCATTTCCCCTTCCTCTCTCTCTCCTTTCTGCTCTCCTTCCTTCTTCAGTTCCTCCCTCTCCTCCACTCTCCCTCCCTCTTTCCCTTCCCTCATTCATTCCTTCCCTTCTCTTAATTTTTTAATATATTTTCCCATAGATATTTAATTTATACCCATTCTTGTGAGGGCCGGTGGGCCTGTTGACAGAGGAATCAGGAAGGTCCCCTGGAGGGGAGGAACCCTAAGAGAACCTCCAGGTTATGGGGACTGAAAAGGCCTCTCCCAGGGTTCTTTGCTCCATTATGTTAATGTACCTCCATTGTGCTTCCCTGGTTGGCCAGTTGGCTTTCCTGCCCCCTTACACCTTATCTGTTCTTGCCCTAGAAAATTCTCCCTTTCCTGCTGTTTCGATCCGGTTTAAGCCCAAAAGAGCAGAGAAAAATAAGTCTCTGTGCATAGCCCAGAAAGAACTTAGTGAAGGTTCAAAATATTCCCAAAAATGAGATTAAAACCAAATCAAGTTAGATGTTGGTGCCAAAAAACTGATGTATTTTATTTAATAGTAAAAGAGGCAAAGAGAAGGAAACAGAAAAGAAAGAAAGAAAGACATAGAGAAAGAAGTGTGCGTGGGGGGTGGGGGGACAGGGAGAGGTGACAGGGGTTAGGTGG
>VZRQ01000591.1:6550-23311 GCA_013397975.1 Machaerirhynchus nigripectus
GGAGCCGTTGGGGGAGCCTCGGGGCTCCCCAGTTCCTGCGGGAGCCTTTGGGGGAGGCTCGGGGCTCCCCAGTTCCTGCGGGAGCCTCTGCAGATCGGCGCTTGCTGCACAGGAGGTTTCTCCCTCTGAATTCCCATCTCTCACGCGTTTTGATCCCAGCGGGGAAATTTGCCCCCTTCGGGATGCGCCGGGGCCGTCCAGGGCCCCGCGTTCCTGCCGGGGCAGCGGGGCCGCTGTCCGTACACGCAGGGAAGGCGGTTATGTCACACCTCCTCCTCCTCCTCCTCCTCCTCTTCCCATTCCTATCCCAGTCAGCCCTGCCGGGGCCAATCCTGCGGGGGGGAATCGGGCTCAGCTCCTGGGGGTGGATAAAAACCCCTCGGGGACAAAACCCCCAGCCCCAGGGGGGACACGGGGGTGTCCCAGGGGACACCAGGGTGCGGGGAGTTCCCTGCGGGGAGCAGAGCAGGGATGAAAGTTGCCTGACAGTGCTCCAAGCGCTGGGTTTGCATCACCAGGCCCTTTGGTGCTGCAGCTCGAGGCTGTAACCCGGCCTCAAAGGGAATAATAGAGCAGCTGAAATTATCTGGGCTCCAGTAAATCCACTCCTCTCGTTATTCGCTTTGCCACATGCAGTAAATTCCACCTCTCTTTTCCAACCGCCTGCTGCGTAATAACTTCAAAATCATTTCGCTTGAAAACACCAATATTTTCTAAGTGCAGCAATATTGGGAGTCAGAGCAGGGAAATTATTTTTGCTTGCGTCCTACAAAGGAATCTTTGTTGGAATTGGTTGCAACACCTCCTGCTTTTGAAAGCTTTGGGAAAACCCCAGGGCACGGTTCTGGGCTGGGGTGGAAGAGGCAAACCTGGCCCTGGGGTGGCTTTGGGAATAACTCAGAATCAGAGAAATGGGCATTGATTAAGTATTTGGGAGAGATTAAACCGAGCAAAAGGGGTTTCTGGTGGGATCTGGTGGTCATCTAGGGAGTTTGGGGGATTAAGTTGCATGGAAGGCTTTTTCCAGGAGGTTGGTGGTGCTGTGTGTCGGGTTGTGCCAGGGGCTGTTCAAACACACAGCAGAAGAAATTCAAATACAATTCAAACACATAGCAAAAGACATTCCTGCTGGGTCCAGTGGCACGATCCAAAGGAAGCTGTGCAGGAGGATGAGTGGGCTGGGCTGGGATGCAGGTGGCAGCAAAAAGGAATTTTTGTGAGCATCACAGCAAGGCCGTCTGTGAGCTTCGCTCCTTCCCAAAGGAGCAGCATTTTGCCCCGTGCCTCAGTTTACCTGTATAGCCCTCCTGGTGGGCAGCAGGGGATGTGGAGGAGGCTGCCAGGGAGGATTTCCAGGGCCATTAATGCAGCGTGGCTCCAGCTCCCTCGGGCAGGATTCGGGAGCTCAGGAGGACAGAGCAAAGGGTCACGGATTGGAAAAGAGAGAGGAGGGGAAAAAATAGCCAGAGCTAAAAGTCAAGTTTCGTTTCAGGGAAGACAACAGCTAAAGGACCAGAACTATCGAAAAAACCACAAGATCACATCAGATGTCAGGCAGGACACATCTTGTTTCTCCCTCCCAAAAGGGCTTATCAGTGCAACCAATCACTTTAATGATGTGGTGGAGGGAGGAAGATGATTTGACTCAGAGTGAGATGAAATTTAGTTCCTAAGACCCTTCTCTTCCGCTGCCGGAGTCACCTGTCCTGCAGCCAGCCCCAGATCAATCACCTCCTGCAGCGGAAGGGGCTCAGACATGAGTTTGCATTGTTTTCTTACTCTTTCCAGTGTCTCTGCGTGCTGTGGTGGGAGGGGGCAGAGAGGGGAGGAAGAAGAGGAACGCAGCGAGCAGGGAGTGTCCCTGGTGCCCTTCCCGGCGTCTGAGGACGATGGCAGCGGGATGGAAACCTCCGTGCTGGGAGGTTGCCATCCCCAAATCAGGCGTGGGAGCAGGCAGCCCCTTTTCCCGTGCTCAGCTCTGCTCCCGTGGCTTTGGGGAGCAGCGCTGCTGGGAGGATGAGGGTGCTGTGCAGGTGCCATCGCTCTGGGGCTCCTCCTTCCACTGCAAAGCTCGGCAGGGCTGCAGTTATCCAACAGGATAATTCCAGCCAGGCTCTGGAGATGGAGCTTGGAGCTCAGTCCTGGGATCGAGGGTATCAGTATTCAAATGCCAGGGCTCGGCTCCAGCTCTGTCCTGGGGCAAAGGGGAACAGCAGCGCTCAGCAGCCTCAAACCTTGGGAAAGTTTGGGTCTGTTCCCAACGGGACAGGCCGGGCTGGCAAAGTGCTGCTCCCTCCCCACAGCGCCAGGGACATCTCAGCTCCATCAGCTGAACCACGGCACATTCCTTGCACAGGGCTGAACCCAGCAGCAGGTCCTCCCCATCCCCGGCAGAGTGTCCTTAACCAGTGTCACCCCGAGGAATTTGATGTGCTTGCCCTAATGGAACAGGTTGTGAACTGGGAGAAACCAGCCCTACTGGTAGGTCCCAGTCTGGGTTGTTAGATAGCAGCAGGGACTCACCAGGCCTGGCATCTCTCCACGGATCTATGGAATCTGAAAATCTGATCCCAGCCAGGGCTGAGGCAATACCTGCTGGATGTCCTTGAGATCTGTCTGCTTCCTTCCCAGCACCCAGCTTGGGAATCTGGGTATCAGGGAGTTTGCCCGATTCCATGAGAACCAGATCACAGCCTGTAAGTGAATTTTGCCTTCCTGGAATGGGGAGTGACTGCAGAGAGGCCGTCGGGGCTGGTGGTTTCTGCACCCTGTTCTGAAAGCTGCCTGATTTCCCGCAGATGTGCACCCACCTGCTGCTCTGTGACACCCGGGCTGCAGCTTTCACATCTGTAAATCACAACTTTTAACCCCCACCCTGCTCGCTCCGCAGTCTCAGGGGCAGATTTGCAGAGTTGTTACGGATGGAAAAAGGCAGGAAAGCACTGGTGGGCGTTTTCAGCAAGGCACGAGTGGGCTGAATGCTTAAACCTGCCGAATTTTACCCACTGCTGAGAATGCCCCCAGCTTTCCCTGTGTTCCAAAGGGCTTTAAATATTTTTGCAAATCCAGAAAGACTCTTGAAACCCTGGGAATGGGGAGCCCGAGTCCTTCAGGCATTTGAGCTGCACTTGCGTGGAAATTCGGGTGTGATGTTCCTTTTGATTTGGGAACGGGCCACAGCTCTTGTGACCCTGGAGCTTTTGGGAGCACTACTCTGGATTTCTGTTTAAATGTGTGAATTAATGCCCTGCTTTGTTTTCCTTCCAGAGTTTTGGGGTCTCCCAGTGCAATCAAAGGCCCTGACAGGGTTTATCAGAGACTTGCCAAGGTGGCACAGGGTGGGCAGGGAGAGAGGCAGAGGCGAAGTCTCAGCGCTAAGCCAGGAGTGAGAGGAGACCAGGGGCTCCCAAAGCCTCCTAATCAATACCAGCCTGCCCAGAACGAACATCTCTCCTGCTGCTGGAGCTTCAGACACTAAAAAACCTACTGTAAATGCAACATATCTCTGTGCTTCCTGCCAGCTGGCCCGGAGCCAGCCTATTTCCTTCAAAAAGAGGGATATTTATTTTCATCCTTTTAGAGGCAGCCAATTCATCTCAGACCACCACCAGCTAAAAAAGCTTTATAAATTAGCAGTCTTTTCTTCCTTTTTTCTTTTTTTTTTTCCCCCCTCCTAATTCTCTCCCCCACCCCTTTAAATATTATTTTCCTTTGGTTGTTGGTGTAAACGCTGTGCCAGGACATGCGAGCCGGGGCGCATTGCGCCACACTCCCTTTCTCCCCGAGCTGCAGAAACACAGTAGCAGCAGTGTCTCACGAAAGCCAGAGGAAACCAAAGCAAAGCCCGGCCGTGACTGATTCTCCTTCCAAATGGCGTAAGCAGGCCAACTTCAAACATGTGAATAATGAGTTATCTGTGCCTGACTTTGTTCGGCAGCACAAGGGACGGTGCCTCCCAACATTTCCCTCCTGCTCCCTCCCGTGAACTCCTGGGCTCTGATTTTAGCGGTGGGGTTGGCGCTCACCGGGGCTCGGAGGGCACCTCCGTCATCCTGCGTCATCTCTGAGTCCCTTCCAGCTCCCCTCCAGCTCCCCGCTCTGCACTGTCCTCCCCTCCCGCCTTCCCTGGCGCTGGGGCTCCACTGAATTCTTCCTGGCTGGGAATTCCCCATGGCGGGTCTGGAGCTGGAGTTGGGATTCCAGGGAGAACCTGAGCGATGTTCTCGCCCTGTGTTAGAGGTGTGCGAAGATGAAACCAGCCCAGCATCTGCTGTAAGGGACAGGCCTGCTGTTCCCATAACACAGGAGTTTCACATGTGGCTTCTTTCTGGAGCACATGCTGGGACTTGATAGTCTAGCCGAGACTCAGACTGGGAAAAAATTCCAGCCTCTGCAGAGGATTGGCGTGTCTCTCTGAAGTACCTATTTCCAGGGCTACGGGAGGGATTTGAAAGGTGTTTTGCACATTGAGACGGAGTTTTATCCACTGCTGATTGCTTTCTTGTGGTCCCGTCCCGCGGACGTGTAGAGACTAAGCCATGGCTTTGTGTGCAGGGACTGCTCCTGGTGAGCTCGGCTCAGCCCTGCAGTTAGGCTGGGAGTATTTGGGCAGAGCCTTGGTGGGAGGATGGTGGAATGCCAGGGGGATGCTTGGATGCTTTGAAGGTGGCTGAGCGTGGCTCAAGCTGCTGTGCCCACCCGTGCCACGCTCTCCTGGCTCCCGTCTCCTCCTGTCTGGGGCTGGGGCAATGATCTGCAGCGTGTGTGTGTGTGTGTTCATGAACGTCCCTCGGCGTTTCCTCCGCTCCAACTTGCCGCCAGCATTCCGCAGCCAGGCTCCCGGGGAGGGCCAAGCCACTTCCCAACATCTGCTCTCCCGGCCCCCGGCAGCACGGGGCTGAGCCAGGGGCTGGGGATGAACGTGACACCCAGCTCTGAGCCCAGCAGGGGTGGGAGGAGTGCAGCTCCTCGGCTCTTGTCTTGCTCCATCTACAGAGAAATCAGGGGACCGGGGCTCCCACTCACCCCAGAGAGGGCTTTTTTGAATCAAATCTCTCAGCTGTGGGATTTTGGTGTCACTCGAGCCATGAAGTTCCTGGAGCTCCTTTCTACCGTTGATCAGCCTTCTATTCTGCACCTCAGTAGTCCGGGGAAATCAGCTGCTTTTTGGAACTCTCCCTCCACAGCCTGGAAACCCCATCCCGGTCCCAGCTTGGGAAGCCACATCAGGTTGCACACTCCTAGAAGGAAGAGCAGGCTCTGTTTGGTCTTTGAAATATTTTAATGCAGAAAGCATGTCTCCAAATCATAGCTCTGAGGGGCCTGAGCTCGTGTGGCACACACTGCTTCGCTGTCTGCATTCCAAGGAAACACCCAAAACTTCCAGTATGCTTCTTATTACTGGCCTAAAGTGTCAAATTCACGTCGGCTCTTCCAGCTGGGAAGTGTTCAATGGGATCGTTTGTTTGATGTGCTGATACAGATCTTGTTATTACATCAGGATCGTAGGTGATCTGTCAATGTTTACATCATGTCATGTTCAATACTGGAGTTAACTGATTCCGAAACCTGATCCAGCGTTAAAACCCTGGCGCTGCTGACAAGGAGCGCCCAAGGTCAGGAGCTGCCACCATTTGATCGTACTGAGCTCTGCTGTTTCCATAAATATTGACCTGCAAGCCAGTGCTGGCCCAGCTGGAAATGCAGTGCAGAGCCTCCAACCCCGGCATCAGCTTTTGTGCCCCAAAATTCACAGGTCGGGGTCATTAAGGCTTCTCAGACAGATTTCTCGGGATGAGAGCTGGCACTGTTTGAACTTGAGTGAAAATCCGCCCACTGGCTTTGGGAGGCTTTGAGTCAGTGCTTGGGTGAAGGTAGAAACCACCTTCCTGTTCTCTAAGGTATGAGCCATTGTTCACTGGTTTCCTCTCCGTGACAGCTGTGGGCAGATGGGGAAGGGCTTTTAATGAAGCCAACCGCTGCAGAAATTAAAAAGCTCAGGTTGTTCTGATGAAAGAAACCCATTAACAGCGATTCTCTCTTGCGTGACAAAGTCTGACGTCCCCAGCCCTAAGTGACAAGCGGCAGGAAGTCCTGGGGAGACAGCCTGAGCTAAAGAGAGCTGGCAGGCTGGGTTGGTGGTTTTTAACTCATTCTCTGCCTTGTTTCACAGGGTTTGGGGCTGCCAGGTCCCACACGTGGGGACAGGGTGGGACGCAGATTGGAGAGGGTCTAGGAGAGCTGGGAAGAGCCCTGATCCCACCAGCCCTGTGTTTGCCCTGACTTACACTTGCATCACGTTTTCCACTTGCTTTTCAGCAGGAGAGTTTCAGGGGTTGGGGGCTTTTGCTGGTAATTGCTGGGTGTCCCCACAAACCAGCCCCTTCTAGAGGGTGTTGACAAAGCCCACGGGGCTGTGCCCACGTTCAGACAGCGCGGGGACCGGAGCAACCACAGCGCAGCATGACACAGCCACATGAAGCCCTTGGTCGGGTTGCACGGCTGAATAATCTCTAAAAACATTATCAGCACAGAGATCACTTGATATATTTTTCAGGATTTTCCCCATCACATGCCAGATACCACCACAGGATAGGGTTTGTGCTGAGATAGAGGAAGGGAATTTAATTTCCATTAGATTTCTGGGTCTTTGAAGTCCTTTTGGCTTTCCTGCAAAGCTCTGGCCAAAAAAAATGGCTAAAGGTGAAATATAACCCTACTTTTCTTCTGTGCTTAAATGTATAGTGAAATAATAACATGTGGGCTAAAACAAGACACCTCAGAGCACAGTTTTCCCCTGGGGAAAGCAACATGTGACAGATGCTGTTCCTGACTCCAAAGGCCCTGGGTAATGCAGAGGTGCCTGAGGTCTGGGGACACACAGACATGAGAAGAGATCGTTTATGGTGTTGCTTTGAGGTTTCCTTGGTTTACTTCACACAGCAGGGGAAATACATTTTCAAAATACCCCTGGGTTTTTGCTTTCTTCTGGGCTCGTCCTCACCAAGTTTTCCTCTCTGGTGCCAGCACGTTCTCCATCCGTTTGGACTCTCACACCCGTAGAAGGGGTTATAGAGCTTGGAGGGGCTGGTAGGGCTCACGTGGGTGTGGAGATGGCACAGAGGGGTCAAAACCCCTCAGAAACTGTGGCTGGGAGGGGTTTGCTGGTGGGACACCCGTGGTGGAGTCCAGCTGGGAGTGTGAGCTCCCCTCTGGAGCTGATGCTCTTCCCTCCCATCCCAGCCATGCGGCGTCTTCACAGACAGCCTGGCAAGTGCAGCCTGAGCCGAGCAGTGGGAGATGAGGAGATATCAGAGGCTGGATTTAAAGAGGGGGAAGTGTGGGGACTTTCTGTAACTTTGCTATGAACTGACACCGCGCTCACAGAGCTGTGCAGATGTGAGGGGGAAGGGCAGGGGGTGCGAACGAGAGGTGCCTGCGTTTATCGCCTCTTAAACGCGCAGCTTTACTTTGCTTTTCTTCTTTAAAAGCCACCAAGAACTGAGCTTGGCTTGGTGGATGTCGGGCTGTAGGATCTGATAAGGCCCAGCTCTCTGAAGTGCTGCAGAAGGGTTTCTGCCCAGCCCGTCTCCTATCTCCCGGCGTGCCTGCACATCTCCGGTGCCCCCGGGCGCTGGGGCCGTGCCGGGATGAGGCGGTGCCACCTCGGGAAGGTCCCTTCGTGGCAGGTGCGGAGCTGGGGGTGTTGCGGGGCGGTGTGGCTGCGGCAGGGAAGGCACGAGGAGAAGCCGAGGTCTGAACCCCTCACTGATGTAAAGCTGAGGCTCCTCTGGAGCCCCTCCAGCTTTGTGCGGGTGTAACTGAGACTGGAATCCGGCCCAGAGAGAGCGAAGCCGTTTGGCGATGATTAATACAGTAAAATGTGAAAGTTATGTATCAAGTGCATTTCATGCGCCTCTCGCCTCGGGACAATTAGCATAAATTTAATAATTTTTGCCCTGTGCCAGCAGCTGCTACCTAAGGAGCTGGGAGTGCTCTAGGAACGCTCGTTAGCTGCTGCCCTGCCTGGGGGAGGTGGGTGATTAGTCTGCCCGTTTTATGGCTAGGAAAGAGGAACAGAGAGAAGCAAAGTGAGGTGGCCAAGGTGTGGTACCAGCGAGGGCTGATCCCATCCCTCCCGTGCCTCCTCCAGCCCCACTTGGCTCTGACCACGCTGGGTGGGCAGAGCTAGGAGGGACTGGAGTAAGACGAGAGTTTGTTCTTTAAGCAATGAGCAAACGCTGTAGAAAATACTTAAAATTCAATGTTTGCTGGTTCCCCAGCCCCGACTTTGCCAGGACATGGTTTCTCCTGCCTTGCACAGGTCTCCCCTCCATGTTCAGGGTCAGTGAGGGCTGGTGGAGGCTGGTCACTCGGGCAGGGGCATCCCAATCCAGCTTCTTGACCAGAGACTTACTGGATGATCTGGGGCCTCCCCCGTGGGTCACTCCGTGTCCATCTCCCCGGGGAGCCACTCTCTGCCAGGGCTGCCATCCACTGAATAACAGCAAACCACAGAGACAGAGGCTGCGCTGGCTCCGTGTGTAACCAGGGTGCTGCAGCCAAAGGGGAGCTGATCAGATACCAGACTCTTTTATCATGTTCCAGGGCACAGACAAAAGCTGGAAGACCAAGCCAAACCCTTCACCGACCGCTACGGAGAGCTGGAACGGCTGCGCCAGTCCATGAGAGTCACCCCGACAACACCCAACCCCCGCGGATCCCTCAGCACCCCGAGCCACTTCGGCTCCCAGGCTCAAACTCCCATCCAAGGTAACTGCCTGGGTGTCCCAGGGTCACCCCGAACCCTCGTGTTCCGGACATGGCTGAGTGGGAACAACCCTGTGGACGGTATTTGAGAGCTGCAGTCCGGCTCTCCGCTGGTTAAGGAGCCCGAAAGACAAGCCAGGGAGGGGTTTGCGTGGATTTCTTGACCTTGGAAGCCTTTTTGCACCCACTAAGTCGCTCTTAGCACCATTAGATCTGGGTTTTGAGGAACAAGTGAGCAGCAGAGCGCGAGGGAGATGGGAGCAGCACGCTTTGAACCCAGCAGCTCCTCTGACATGAAGGCAGCCGCGCTATGGTTATGCATCAGCCAGAGAGGGTGTTCCATGCTTTACATGCTAATCCCAACGGTTTCTTATCACTGTGTGGGTGCCAAGTGTGGTGATCCCTTGCCCAGCTCCAGCATAATTCCCCACATGGATGCACACCTGCACAGGCGCACACACACACGCACACACACACAGAGCCTTTGCTCTTCCCAGATCTGCCTGCGGCAACGAGCGCCCGAGTCCCTGGGCGTTCCCCAGGAGTCTGCAGCTTGCTGCCAGGACAGGGGGAGGAATTGCCACTGGAGGTGCCTGAGAGAGATCAGGCTGCTTGTCCCGGAATTTCACTCCCAAGCTAAGCAAGGCATTTGGAAATATCCAGGTGCTGTGCTGCTCCCGTGTTTCTGCACAGGCAGATGCCACCAGGATGAATTAAGAGACCATTCTCCTGTCCTTTTCCATGCTCCTTTTCCACACACTTTTAGTCTTGGTGTTGCTTTCCTTCAGAAATCAGCAGGGAATGGAACAGGGCTTCAAGGAATAGAGTTTAACCTGTCTGTATTTGGAATTTTGGTGTGAAGTGGCCTTTCTGGGAAGGTTTCATAGAAAGAGCTCCCAAATCCTTCGTGCTGCGTTTTCAGAAGGGATGTGGTTGTTTGAAAGGCTCGGTGTCATTGGCAAAGAGGGGGTTTTGGGTGTAAAAACATGTTTGAAAATGTTACCCGAACTGTAAAAGCTGCGCCACTCCTCCCAACCCAAAATTACAGCGAAAATTTAATTTATTTCTCATTGAAATGCAAATCTCCACGCTTGGAATTTTCATTGATATTAGCACAGTTTATGAGAAGAACACGGGCATTCTGTGTAGGATTATCATCTGAGTTTTTTTAAAAAAGCAAGAGAGAGAGAAAGAGTTTTCTAGGCTGGTCCCGTTGGCCGCATCATAAAGAAAGAGATTCTTGGGGGAAGAAAAATAGATTTGTATTTTAAATTAGCACAGCCCCCTGCAGTGCCAGAAACCCAAAGAGCGTCGTTTGGAGCGGAGAATCAGGTGATGACACAAATCCAACGAGAAAAAAAATGGAGTTGGCCACAAGCTACCACCCCTGCCAAATTCCCAAATGTCAAGTGACAGCAGGAGTGGAGACACACAAAATTAGCCTCTGAAATCATTCCTGCGGAGTGAATCCGAAGTCCCAGGAATGCTGCAAAAGGCGGTTTGTGCACGCTCTGCTCTTGGCTCCCTCGTTCCCAAGCCGGAGGAACCGTCTCAAAATGACTGTGGGTTCCTACCAGCGTAACTCGGAGCAGGACCAGCTCAGTAATTTTCATCTCAGCCCTGTCCTTTTGACACAGCTCTGGCTATGACCAATCATAATCATCATTTTAAAAACCCCTCTTTCTCTCGCACACACACAGCTTATTCACAAAGATCATAATTTTTACCCGAGCAAGTGGAGCCCGGCCCGTGCCAAGAATAACAGGGGAGTTAACAGGCCTGTAATTCTCACGACTTGGCACGTTCTTGGGTAACACACAGGAGAGGCCGATTAGTGGAAAGCAGAACGAGATACCAGCCGGGAGGGGCGACGGGGCAGGCTGGGGTTCATCTGGCCCCCGCTATCTTTGATGGGGGTGCTTCCCAAGGTTAATGTTTTTAGCATCCCTGAGCAGGGATTGAAAAGAGGCCAGGGAGGTTTTCCCTCCACCAGTGCCCAGCTCCCTCCGCTCATGTGCCAGGCGTGCTCGGCCTCCCCGTTCTGCTGACCAAGCAGTTTGCACAAACTGCCTAATCCACTCCTGGCAAAACCAGGCTGGGAGCTGGGATGCTCAGAAACAGCCTCGGCGGGATCCCGGCACCCCAAATCCCTGAACGCAGCACGTGGAGTTTGGGTTTTTAGGCAGGCAGGAGACAGTGTTTTTCTTTGGGAGAACTGGGGGTCTTGGGAGGTGTGTTCACTCTGGCCCAGTCCAGTCTCTCTTCCTCGGGAGCGAAAGCCATGGCTGTGGTGGAGATCACGGCAAGGACGCCGCCGGGAGTGGGAGAAGGGTCTGGCCCTCAGCCACTCGCAGAGGCTTTCAGTAAAGCAGCCCCTGGAGGTTATAAATAGCCCCCATGTAAAATGATCATCCTGAGGTTAAATGGTCTCAAACCAAAACCCTCCCGGTAAGAGAAAGCCGATGGTTTCTGAAGGGCATGCCAGGAAATGTGGGAGGAGGGAGCGCGGCCCCGAGGCCGAGCGGGATCCAACCTGCTCTGTCCAGTGCCAGGGTATTTCAGTGGCTCTGGCCTTGCCTTGCCCCACTCAGATGGGCAGAGGCTTGATCCCTTCCCATGCCTGCCCTCAAACGGGATGGACACCAGCAACCCTGCACACACCATCCCATTCCCACTTGCGCTGCTCTGGGGGGTGAAGAGGGTAACTCTGGGTTCACCCCCTACGGCTGTGATGAGAATCTGGCTCAGTGGCTGGGCAGGTCAGAGAGGCAGACCCCATCATCATCCAGCTCTGCTTCCCTGGCTTCCACCGAGCAGAGCCTCTGTTGAGGATTTGGCCCAATGCTTCTCCAGAGAGGTCTGGAAAATCTGAGTGTTTGCAATCGCAGCTCTGCCATCCCGGCAGCGAGACACCAAGCTGTCATTAGCATGGCTTGAAATGGTTCCTTATTACGGGGCACGCGAAGCCAGAGCCTTGCGTGCCTGCTTCACTCGAGTTTTGCCTTTTAGCTTAAAAAAATCAAGTAGCTCTCAGAAGTGAAGCAAGATGT
The DNA here is from genome assembly GCA_013397975.1 of Machaerirhynchus nigripectus. NCBI lineage: Eukaryota > Metazoa > Chordata > Aves > Passeriformes > Dicruridae > Machaerirhynchus > Machaerirhynchus nigripectus. Next base: position 18,370 of record VZRQ01000591.1, read on the forward strand.
TACAGGGACTTCTTCTGTCTGCCTTCAGCTGCTTCTCGGGGCCCCCTGGCTCAGGGGAGCTGGGCTGGTGACAGACACACGTCCTCCCCAGGAGCAACCCCCAGTTCTCCATGTCCTCCCTTGCCCACATTTCGGCAGTGGCTCAGGCTGAACCATTTTGTTCCCAGTGCAGCACAGCAGGACCGCCCACGCTCGAGTTCTGTGGTGGAAACATCTTCAACCACTCAAAAGCAATTGTGTGCATTGTCCAGCAGCATGGAGCTCACCAGGACAATTGCAAAGGGATTTTAGATTGGATCTCCTCGGTGCCAGAGAGAGCTGTTCTGATTGATGCACTTCACATCCCGCTGCACACTCTTCTTTTCGCACCAGAGAAACCAAACCCCCTTGATTTCACAGGGAGAACAGTAAATACTGGATCCTTTTGCAAGCCTCTCCTAGCCCTAGTGCCTGCTGAATGGTTTTTGGGAGACTCTGTGTTCACTGGTGAACTGATCTGGAAACTGCTCAGCTTTAACCAGCTTCATTCCTAATCCATTACTTCAGGCCAGCGCAACATTTTTATCATCAGCAGAATGCTTCACCCTATGCATTTAAAGTAAAGTCTTTCTCTCTCTTTCTCTTTTTAAATACACATTTTTAAAGTATTACATTACTTTTAAGAAGCCTCTTGGCATAGGCAGCAAGTGCCCCTATTGTTTCCGAAATGCAACGTGGCTGCTCTGAGGTTAAGTCCTGAATTATGGGCCCAGCAAATACACTGAATTGCTGCTTCCTAATCCCTGTCCAGATTGACTTATGGTTTCTTTAAAATATCCGTTTCTTAATGGATAAAAACATTCTACCACGGGCAGAGACTAAATTGTTTCCAAAGGAAGCTAGGCAAGCATTAGTGGGAAGAAAACATATTGTGGGATTCAGCTTCAGCCTCAAAGGAAGGAACACGCTCGAGATGGGTTTCCTGCCTGCTTTCAGGCTTCTGAGTCTATCTTTAAACTGCTTTTCTGCTCTTCTCCTTTACATTTGTGATGTCCCTTCAGTGGATTTGGCATGGAACTGTCACAGATGAACCATAGAGCAGTTCTGGACAGGAGCCTCCCCCAGGACAGAGTCTGGGCACCCATGACCGCCGTGTTTGTGCCATGGAAGTGTGGCCATCCCCCAGCCACAGCTCATGGTGCTGCATCCCTACAGAACAGCACGGAGTCCCTCAGAATTTGCCTCAGGGGTGCCATCCCGCCTTTCACACGGGATTTTCCAGTGTGCTGGGATCCGCAGTGCCAGACTCAGAGCGGGGTGGGGAGCCCCCAGCCCGGGGTGCCTTGGCGGGCTCTGGGCTGCTGCAGCCCCCTGTGCCATCACCCCTCCGCAGTGGGATTCCCATGGCAGACGTGGCCTGGCCCAAACCTGCTCGGCAGGCAAGGTGGTCTAGCTGCAGGCTGGGTTGTAAATCCAGCAGCTTCCTTTTATGTAGTCAGGGCTTGTTAATTTGTTTTAATACCCTTTGAATACAGGTAAAGAGCAAAGCGCAGGCAGGGCGGAGGGGAGCGCCCGCAATCCCTGCTCAGCCCACCCACCCGCTCCAATTAGCACCGTTATTCATCAGCTCCGCGGGATGCGGCGGCGGGGACTGCGGGATGTGCCGGGCAGGGGGATGCGGGCAGAGGGCTCTGGGATGAGCGAGGCTGTGCCGGGAGAGGAAGCGGGGAGAGCTGGGCTTGTTTAGTCTAGCAAAGGGCAGGCGGGGAGCGGAGCTGATTGCTCTGTGTAAATACATCGAGGGGGTAAACACGGCCAGGCAGAGGAGCTAATGTAAGCTCTGGAGGACACCGCAGGCACGGGACATGGGGCTGAACTGGTTCTGCATAAATACACACTGGAATTAGGAGCAGGGTCCTCCCCAGAAGGATGGGTCCAGAGAGCTGGAGCATCCCAATGGACCTGGAAGGGCTTGCAGAGGAGGTTGGGATGCGGTGCGTGATTCACCGAGCTGGGAACACCTGGGAATTTCCCTGCTCTGCTGCTGCCCAGCGTATTTGGGGTGGGAGAGGACCCAGGAGCTGGGTTTGTGCTGCTCACCGGGGTGGGTTTGGGGCCACACGTGTGTGTGCACGGCAGCACGCGGTGTTCGGGGAGAATCACAAAACTGAGCGGCAAACGTGCTTGGCAGTGTTGAGGTGGTGCCTGGCGATGCTGTGATAAGGACCTGTGTGTTGTTGTGTTTTGGTTTGGGGTTTGGGTTTTTTTCAGACTCTGCAGAGGAAGTCCGTGCACCCAGTTAGTGAGCTGGTTCTATCAGATACAGAGCAGCGCTCCATGGGCGTGTAACAACGGATGCTGTTCACACCCTCCTTTTTTTCTCAACACCACCCCTCCTCCCCCAAAATATATTTTGCTCTATTTTACGTGGGCTGGGAGGAAGGGGCCGTTTTCTTTTTTAGTTGGCTCTGACTTGGAAACAAATGAACTTGTTAACATACGTGACAGAGGCGTGAGAGCGTGCCTGCATGCGTGGGTGGGGAGGAGAGCGGCGCCTTCTCTAGAGATGAGCTGGGGCTTCACAGATCAGATGCATCTCGTGCACCTTCCCGTGGAGATTCTCTCCTTCTCTGGCCACCTGCCTCTCCATGCTCCCACGTGGAGCTGTCGGGATCAGAGAAAGGAAGTGGAGAGGGACAAAGGTCAGAAAAATGCTCAAAGATGGCTTGGAGGTCTGAGTGTGACAGAAATGAGCAGAGAAAAACCAGCCCAAGGTATATCCAGAGCTGGAATGTCTGTCCCCACTCGTCACACACATGCTGCTGTGTTATATACAGAAGCATAAAGTATCATTAGTGTTTACATTGTCGTCAATCATGGTGGAGTAAGACAGGAAAGGAGGGGTTTTTCCCCCAGGGTAGATTTTTCATGACAGTTTTGCAAGGCACACATATGCATAGAATTACAACAGTGATATATGGCCAGGCTGAAGATATTTTATATTCTAGACACTTGGAGAGTGCCACACTATCAAGTTCCCTTTAAATTCCCTTTATTCTCTGTGTTCTCACACACTGGGAGTATTTGTTGTGTAACACCCACATAAGCTCAGGTTTGTTGCTGACTGGGTTCATCAGCCACCACGTGCTCCCCACATCTCTAAGGCGGGGACCAGAGGGTGGCATCTGGGGTGCTGTGGAGCTGCTCAGGTTCCACACGTCGCTGCCTGGCCCCAGACGATCTGATAATGCTGGTCCTGCTGAACATCAGGCCACGTGCCCGGGGTGAGCTGCTTGTTTAGGTGTCCCTGCAGCGCTGAAGAGGTCCTGATGTTGCTTTTGCTGCCCCTTCCTCCCTCCAGGCAGAGCAGAGGTGTTCCTGCACCCGCTGCTCCGCTGGGATGGATGCACATCAACCCCTAAAACCACCTGCACGGCCCATTGCCTCATCTACTCCAAGGCTTCCAGGGACCTCAGAGCAGATCCACCAGCCCTGACCCAGCCAGGGTGCAGGGACCAGTTCCACTCCATCCAAGGCATCTCCCAAACCCAGCGTGGTCTTAAGGGAGGTGGCTGAACACACCCAGAGAAACCTCTGTGGTTGGCAGCCTCACGAACCAGCCCTTCCCACCTCGTGGCCAGCCCTTGCCACCATGACCCAGCCGAGGTTTGGCTCCCATCAGGGGCAGCTCTTTGAATTTATCTCCTCGCCACCCACCCAAGGAAAGATCTGTGTTGTCTCTGAGGCAGAGAGAGAGCTGCTGTGTCACTGCAGAGCTGATGTTTTATCTGGAAAGGGGCTGAGCAGCTTTCAAAGCCTGTTTCTATCCGGCCCCACGTGAGAGGGGGCTTGGGGGTCCTCAAAAGGTGCAAATTGCAGCTGCACAATTAAATCACGGGGTGTGTCCCGGCCTCTGCGGTCCCTGGGGCAGTACAGCCCTAAGGAGGAGACAGTGGCATTACTAATCAGGGCTTTGACCTTTACATGGCTTTTATTTAATACACATTCCACACTTCCCCAAACTCCCATCCAAAACATTGACATTTCCGCTGATAGATTGGGTCAGATTTTGGAGTAGTTGGGGGACTCAATTCACTCTTACAATGGTTAAATTCTTACAGCTAAATGGGCTTATTCAGTTAGTGCAGCAGCTGGTGTGATTTCGAGAAGAAAATAAACATTTCCTTCAAATATTTTGATTGGCAACTGGACAACTGAAATACTCAAGCTCGGATTGCCAGGGTCCAAAAAAGCAAATGGGGGCTGGACGACGAGTAAGCAAGGGAAAACCGTAGTAAATCCTCGGAGGCAGCACTACGGAGCAGATGTGTGTGAGATGTGCCGGGGAAGGGGACAGCGGGATGGGGTTTTTAAAGCCAATTTTCGGCTGTGATTCCAAAGGGAACGCAGGGCCTGAGGGTGCAGCTTCACCCACTCCTTTTTCCCTGGCTTTGCTCAGCAGCTGCTTGCTCCAGGTTGCTGTTTGATGCTGGCTGTGACAAAGGGTTCTTGCTGCTGAGTTAGGTGGTTATGGAGGGCGTTAATGGCCATGTTTTATTTGGATCTTGCTGGGGTTGTTTCAGTAGAGATTTCCTCGGCTGCAGGGCAGGGGCTGGGGCTGTGTGGCTCCAATCTGAGGCAGCCAGGATGGAGGGGCAAGCCCTGAAGTAAAGGAGACGGGATGGAGAGGAACCCTTGAGGCGAGGACCAAGATGAAAGGGGCAGTTGTGAGGTGACAGTGTTGAGGTGGAGGGACAGTCAGGAGGTGAAGGAGATGGGACGGAGGGGCAGCCCTGAGGCAAGGACCAAGGTGGAGGGAAAACCCTGAGGTGACAGAGCCAGGAGGGGGTGCTGAGGTGAGGGTGCTGAGCTGGAGAGACAGTCTTGAGATGAAGGAGACAGGACGGAGGGGCAGCCATGAGGGGAAGGACACGGCACAGAGGGCAGCCCTGAGGTGTAGGAC
>VZRQ01000591.1:23367-42747 GCA_013397975.1 Machaerirhynchus nigripectus
CGCCTCCTTCCCGCCTCACCGGGGCCCAGCGGGCGCCCCCTGCTGGCGGCGCGGCCGCGGCTCCCTCAGGCGGGCCCTTGGCGGGCCGGGGCCAGCGGGGTTTTGGTTTTGGGGCAGTTTGAGGGTTTATTTCTAGCCTCGGACTGGTCACGGAAAGCTGGAACTCTATTCGGGACCAGACTTAGAGCCCAAAGCCAGCGGGTATGAACGCGAGCAGGTCATGGCCACTTGGGCGCCTCATGGCTGGGCTGGGTGTGGATTCCCTTTGAGGGATTCGCTTTTTGAGGGATCCAAGTTCACGGATCCCAGCGCTGCAGGGTGCTCTGTCCAGGGGTTCAGAGCCTGGCAGGACAGCCCTCTCTGCCCACCCGTGTTTTGCAGGCAGTACCTGAGTGTTTCCAGACCCCACGGCCTCGCTGTGCCTTGCCTGTCACATACACAGAGCCCATAATTAACACTCTCACACGCTCCTGTCTAAATTAGTAGCAGGGACCCACTGCCAAACGGTGCAAGTTCAGGCCAATAAAATGTAGCCTCTAAAAAAAAACAACCCTCTTTGAGTGCGTTATAGAGGAAAAGGGAAATGCGCCCTGAGCGCTCAGGTTTGATTTCGATTTGCATTTTATGGAATATTATTTATGGAGCTGTGAAAAGTAATGAAGGAGTGCGGTCTGAGGGCTGGAGATTGTCATCTGGGAAGGCAGCGAGCAGCAATCTCGGTGTTTTGGGGGCTGAGGGGGATTTGGAGGCTGCTTTTTCTCAGTGTAGGGCTGCTGAGTTTAGGGGGAGGCATTCAGAAAAGAGCACTTTTTCTTTCCAGTCCAGGTGCAGGCAGGATTTCCGTGCCACGCTCCTATCTCAAGCTGTGATGCTGCTGGATTGCTAAAGCCACGGGGCCGTGGTCAGGCTGCTTCTTTCTTGCAGAGCTGGTCTCCAAACCTCAGCTCCCAGTGCCTGGCAGCAGCTGTGGCTGTAGCACGGCTCTGGGATGGGTCCCAGCGTCCTGCCGGGCTGTGAAGTCAGGTTGGGAGCACTTTTCCCGGCGCTGTGCTTCTCCAGCCAGCCCAGCACGGAGCAGGGGCGGCCCTGTGGCCGGGCAGCCGCTTCCACGGGCGCTTTCCAGCGCCGGGTGTGTGCAGAGCGGTGCGGTTCGGGACAGCTTTGAGCTGCTCCTCTCTTATCTCGCCCCAAAGCCACAGCCACGTTCACAAACCAGGTGCTCCCCCGCCTTTCCCCTCTGTGGAGCCTGCGTGGGAAGGCAGGCGCTGCTGGGCGCCCGCAAAAGGGCTGCAGGGGAGGGAGGATCCTCCCCTCCCCTTCTCCTTCCACGGCTGAAGGACTCACCTGGGATCAGAAGGGAGGTTCAGATCAAATCCCCTCCATACCTGCTCCTCCAGAGTGTGCCCGTGTCACTGGGTAGCTGGAAGGGATTAAATCAAGTGTTTTCTCCTGGGGAAGTGCTTCGGGGCCTGGAACACCAGCCCTGAGAAGTTAAAAATGCTTCACTGTAATGAATAGATCTGAAACACACGTCCCTGTGCATGCAGAGCAGCCACACAATCCTCTGGATGTGTGTTTGTATGGATATGCATCTCCAAAACCAACAAGCGTGTTTAGCATACTCACCTCACACTCTCTTGCTCTGAGGGATACAAAATCCAGCTGATGTGACCAAAAAAAGTCAGTTTTGAGGCTGGGTGGCATCCCACCAGCAAAGGAGAAAGGCCCTGCTTTTAACAAGAGGAAAATAGGGGAGGACTCAAGGACAGAGGTTTCACTTCTCTCCTTGGAGAGCAAACCTCATTTCTCTCTGCCTTGATGCACCAAGGCCAGAGTTTCCTGGGCTCTGTCGGGAATGGCACCAGCCTCGGCACAGCTGAGAGAGCCGCAGGAATGCATCCAGCTCCTCAAAGGAGCTTCTTCCGTGGATTCCCACCTCTAACCTGGGCTTCCCACGGGAGAACGGGATCCAACAGCACCAAGCAAAGGTCCCTCTCCAGTTCCAAGCTGGCTGCTACCCACTTTGGGTTTAGACCCTCCAGGAAAAGGTGTGGGGGCCTCCATTATCCAACAGAGCAGGGGAACACCCCCACCATGCTGCCCCGAGTCTCCCTTCCCCCAGCAGAGAGCCTGAATTTCTCACTCTCTTTATCCTCTTGGAAGGAGAAAAATACACAGAGAACTCAAGCAGAGGGATATTGTGGCTCCTGGCTTGGGAGTTTTCAGCTGTGTGTTTATCAGCTCCATCCCCTGATGGTATCAGCACGAACAGGCCACCCACAAGAAGGCTTAGCAGGCTGGTCTGGGCTCCAGCTTTTCCTGCCTGTCTCCGTGTGTGTGTGTGTGTGTATACAGCAGGGATGGATGATCCCAGGGCCCGGCCGTCTGGGGCCTGCCTCCATTTATTTACTACACAGCTGATGTCATGGCTAAACATCTTTTTTCTGTGTTTATGGGGTGTGCTGCTTTAATCTGCCAGAGATGAATAGACCCCTAAGAGAAGTCAGCTTAGCCGTGCCCTTTCTTGGATAGGAAACAACAAATTTTAGGACAGGAAATGGGAGCAACTTAAACAAATGGGTTTAGGGTTTTTATTTAAGTCCCCCAGCTCTCTTCCCTGGCGGATCCAAGAGGTGCTTTTCCTTCTAATTCCTTGGGAATGCTCTAACCACCCCCTCTCCTCCTGCACCCCGCCAGGCACGTCGGAGCTGAGCCCCTTCTCGGACCCGCGGCAGTTCGAGCGCTCCTTCCCAACGCTGCCGGCGCTGACGGAGACGCGCTTCTCCGACCCGCGGATGCACTACCCCGGCGCCATGTCCGCCGCCTTCCCCTACACGGCCACGCCCTCGGCCACGGGCATCGGGGGCATCAGCATGACCAGCATGCCCGCCACCACCCGCTTCCACCACACCTACCTGCCGCCCCCGTACCCCGGCTCCACGCAGAACCAGAGCGGGCCCTTCCAGGCCAACCCCTCTCCCTACCACTTGTACTACGGGACGTCCTCGGGCTCCTACCAGTTCTCCATGGTGGCGGGAGGCGAGCGCTCGCCCACCCGCATGCTCTCGTCCTGCACGAGCGCCTCGGCGGGGAACAACCTGATGAACCCCAGCCTGGGCGCGCAGAACGACGGCGTGGACGCGGACGGCAGCCACAGCAACTCCCCCACCACCATGAGCACCACGGGGAGGATGGATGAGTCCGTCTGGAGACCCTACTAAGGAGGAACTCAGCGGGGCACCGATGTCTTTAACTTAATCGGCCACCGTGGCTCCTTTTGGGAGCGACCAAAGCGATGCCAAGGGAAAAGGTAAACCAAAGTCTCCCAAACCCAAAGCAAACCAGGATCCTCTGCATGCAAACATCAAGCGAAGATGGACCGAGACCTTCGTTACATTTCAAGGTGAACACCCACGAGGCTCGAATGTGTCGCTTGATGTGGTTCCTTCCATATGTTTTAGGTATGTGGATTGTACATAGGGAAAAAACCCCCGAGGACGTGTGGAATCAGATGTTTGGTACTCGCAGAACGCTTCTCGTTCATCTCACTCGCACCTCTTCCCCACACAAAGCATTCAGAAGTGAGAAGAAGCTCACTCTTCCTCTGCAAAATGGTTCAGAGAAGAGAAAACACCAGGGAGTCGTCCGAGCCATCTCTCTGCCAGTGCAGGAGGACCAGACTGAAAAAAAAAAAGGAGAAAAAAAAGAAAAAAACCCCATTGTCTCCTGTCCTTCCCTCCCCGCTGGTGAAGGGTCCCCGAGCACCAAAGAGCAGTGGGGTTTGCAGCACAGCCAGGGGCACTGGGGCTCAGTCAGCCACGTGAACAGGAGCTGTGATGTGATTATTGTTGTTATTTGTTGACGACAGAGGTTGTATTGTTCATTTTCGTGTCATTGTCGTCGTTTGTCAATCAGTAACGTGGCTGACCCCGGGCCTGGCCGACCCCTCCCCTCTATGTTTACACACGAGATGTACTTTTTACAGAGATGTTTTGTTTTGTTTGTTTGCTCTCTTGTCCTGACCTCACCATTCAGCTCTTTGCTCCCCTCAGCAAACCTCAGTGATGGTGGCTGAAGTGAAGGCGGCGTTCAGGACAATCCGAGACGTTTGAGATGCACTTCCAAGGGGCTCAGGAGCCTCTGGCACGGCCTTGCCACCGTTCTCCAGGTGTTCCTTTCGTCCCCTCTGAGTGGCAACGCTCGCAGCTGGTGGCAAAGCATCATAATTCTGTTATGGTCCTTTCCCTTGTTCTCACCCACAGAGGATTAACACGACTTCTTATTTTGACTCACACGTGTCAGCTCATCCGGAAAGCTCTGAGATCTGGAGAAAGGAGCAACTTCTACTCCTGGTGGTGGGAATGTTGTGAATTGATGCTGCGCAGCCTTGTCCATGCCCTCACCCTCCTGTCCCTCCCCCCAGGTGACCCCCAGCACAGGGATCTCGCTGTAGAGGAGTAAGCTGAAGAGGGGGCACTCAAGGTGCCATTGGTGGCGGTGGCATCAGGTGGCATTTGCAGGAACCAGGTCTGCCAAGCACCACCCACCCTCACAGCTGATACCAAAGAGATTGCAACCAAACAGGGCCAGGATGGGAGGCAGCTGGAGGGGTGGTGTGGGCTCCTCCGAGGCCGGAGGGGCTTGGCTCTGATGCACAGCGCAGGGTTTGTCACCTCCCGCAGGCCAGCTGTGCCTTCTGCTGGCACGGGAGCTGGGGCTGGATTCAGGATTCCTCGTGCTGGCAGGGCTGAGGGTGCACAGACAGCTTCCTGGGGATCCGTAACTGCAGTACCCGCTGCCCTGCAGAGGCCTCCCTGCAGCAAGGGGACAGTCCCAGCCCCAGTGCCACCAGTAACCACGCCTTTTAAAAAAATTATCCCCATAAACATAGGAAAATTGAACCCCCCGAGCTGCCCTCCTGGCCCCTGAGCCTCAGTCACACCGTCCCAGCCTTGTCACCTGTCCCCAGCTCCCAGCTGGCAGCCGGTCACCCTCGGCACCGGGCGCTGTCATTGCACTACCGCGGCGAGGCTGGAGCAGCACGGCCTGGCTGCCCTGGAGAGCTGCCATGACCACTCAGAGTTCCATAAGCAACAAAGAACAACTCTTTTCAATAATAATAATAATAATAATGATGATAATAATAATTAAAATAAAAGCCTTACCCTAGCAAAACTGCAACCTCCACTTGCCTTAGCGCCGGCACTCGCCGGCTCTGGAGCTGCACAGGGCAGCCTGTGTTTTGATGCCTTTTTACATTTGTCATCCCATCCCACTGGTTGAAAGCACAAAGGAAACAAGGCATTCGTAGTTGTAGATTAATTTAAGACTCTTTGTAGTGAGTTTAAAAAGAGAAAATAATAAAAAGAATGGCAACGATGTTGTTTTTATGACATATTGTCATGTGAAGGTGTAAATAGATGCACCTCTTGTATGCAAATGGTCACGAGACAGGCCAATGTTTTTTGCTTTGCACTATAATTTGCTTTTTTTTTAAAAAAAGAAAATGCACAATCGCTTGTACAGTAAAGCCCCTTTGTCTGGCTCACAGAATATTTAACTATAAAATCTAATTTTTGGTCTTACTTGTTATAATAATATAATTCTTAAATGTGTTGAAGGATACGATTCTTAATAATGCTTCTAATACTTGTATGTGCAGGGTAAAATAAGACCAGACTAAGGAGATGAGATCAGAGATCTTTGTAGATAAAGGTTAAAGTTGTTGGGTTTTTTAATGGTGTCTCATGATGGACATTAAAAAAAAAATGCTAGTGATACCAAAAAATGTGGTTATTTGTGTAATACCCCAGCCCTACTTGAATGCCCTATATTTAATATGTAGCCCGATTTTTAACGTGTAGCACTTGTCACTGGGGAGGGGGGAGGTGGGGAGGGGGCGTGGAAGAGGAGGGGCTGCTCCTGGAGAAGTCCTTGGGAAAGCTGGGGCTGGAGGAGTTTCCCTGCTCTGGCTTCCCTGAGAACGGCCGGGCTCCGCGGGGATGGCGTGGGGACAGAGCCACGGCTCGGGGGACAGTTCTGCTTGTCTGGGGTGGGGTCATTTCTGCTCCGAGGGCCGTGGCCGTGGCCTCGGGCCGCCGTGTAATCCTGTCAATGCCATGTGGAACAATAAACAAATGGTTACAAGTGGCCGCGCTGCCTCCCGCCTGTCACTTCTCGCCGGGGGCCGTGCCCGGAGCGGGGGGAGGCTCCTCACGCTGCTCTTTCTCCAGGCTTTGATTTTTGTCCCGCTCAGAGCACCCCACTGCCCGGATCTGGTGTCTGGGGGGGCTCCTGGCTGCTCTTGGCCACAGTTTGGCACCACAAGCGTGTCCCGGGGGAGGGCAGGCAGGGATGGAATGGGGTGGGAGGACCTGAGCTCCTTGAAAACCCGTTTAAACCTCTCCAGAGGGGTCTGGAGCACTCCCCGTGCCCGGGGACAGCCCTGGCGGGGTGACCCCGGCATCTCCTCCCTGCCCTCCTCCTGCCGGCGCCATCCCGAGCCGCAAACCTCCACACAAACCCCCAGCAGGACCCAAACTCCCGGGCGCTGCGAGCCCAGACCCCTCAGCACTCAGCGCTCGCCTCCAGAACCCAAATGACAGCTGAAAGGCAGAAATGAAAAGATCGCAGCCCACAACAGGGTCCGATGCCAAGGCGCTGCGGCCCGGGGCTCCCGAGGAGCCGGGGCTCTCAGCGCCAGAATTATTCATGAGCCCGGGGAAGGAGCGCCGGGGCCATTCCCAAAGCTCTGCCTCCCCTCTGCAGCATCTCCGTGAGTGCAGCCCACAGCGGCGTTTGGGTGGAAAGAGGAAAAAAAGTATAGAAAATAAAATTAGGAAAAGCCCAAACCAAACCACAATAAATGCTCGTAGCCGGCTCCTCAGCCCTGGCCAGCAGGAATGTGTTCCAAGGAAAACCCGAGACATAGCTGCCTTTTCTTTGCAGCTACCGGGAGAGGAAACACCCTGAGGTGTAGCTGTTATTTACAGGAACTTTCTGTTCCAAACTGATCCGTGCTTTTCTCGCAGCCTCCGTTAGGGCTGCAGTGGGAAGAGAGAAGGAGAAGGAAAGGGCAAGAAGAAAAGAGGACAAATAAAAAGGGTTTTATTGTCCTGACATGCAGTGGGTCATCCATGAAATCCATGGGGTTCAAGCCCTCTGCCAAGTGGTTTTGGTGCTGGTGCCCGTGGAGGGGATGAGGATGTGCTGGACCAAACCAGTGCCAGGGGGACACAACAGCACCTAAAATCCTGGTGGGAGGCCAAGGGAGCTGATGGTGCTAAATGTGCCCAGCATCTGAGGGCCAGAGGACTGTGATTTTTATATGGCCATTATTTTTATATGGGTATTATTATTATTAATATTATTATGGTTGTGATATTTTCATAAGGGTGATATTTTTTATATGGGGGATATTTTTATGCAGGCCACCTACCACGCACAGCATCCAACGTGCTGCTGCAGCACCGTGCTTACACACAGGTTTTGCCTCAATTTATTGAATTTAAATGGGAAAGCTGGACCCCAGCAGGGCAGTGTGGGGATGTGGGGTGCATCAGCCTCTCCCAAGGGCTCCCAAATTCCTGAGGGCTCCCACAGTTCCAGGGGGAAGCTGAAAAGCAGGGCTGGAAGCAACAGTGTGGGGCAGCCAGAGCAGGAATGTTTGGGTTTTCTTTTGCAGCAGAAAACTGAAAGGGGGGAAAAAAATAGCTGGAGCTTGGAAAGCTGTTTCTTGAGCATTCAGATATTAAATTGCGTGGAGTTTGGACTAAAAATCTCCTAGGAAAAATGAAGACTATTTCCTTTGAGATCAGAGCTCACAAAAGTCTCAGCAAAAAGCTTGTTATATTCTCATTCCAGCCTGAACTCCAAAGCCCAGCCTCTGTTTTAATGACTCTGTTGTGTCCAGACTGCCTTGGTAAATAATCTTTTAACTTGCACAAATTCTGGGGCTACAAAGGATGTAGGGGAGGGATCCTGGCTCTTGCCTTGCCCACATCAAGCCCTTAATGAACCGTGCCAAAACGAGCAATCAGCATCATTAAGGCCCAATCCTGTTCATCTGAATGAAATCCAGTTCCTCTGGAACAGAACCAGATGGCTCTGAGAGGTGCAGAGCACCCATCCAGCACCCCTAGGGACCCCCTGGACCTGCCAAAAATCCCCCCTGTGGGCACCCAGCTGGAGCAGAGCGAGATTCCCACTCTGGCATCATCTCCGTGGGCATCCACGGGGGGGTTAATCCTCCTGCAGGGCCTTCCTGCTGGAAAGGATGGGGGGTTTGTGGGGTTGGAGCGGGTGTTTTTGTGAATGCTGCCTATTTAGAAGCTAAATGATGGAAAACATGGAAAATTCATTAGGGTGTCTGGGCAAGTGTTGGGTTACACGTCATTCACATCCACTTACTCAGCGGGACCTCGCGCCTTGGGGGAGAGATATATTTATATGCATTTATACACTTATATTTTATATAGAGGAGTGGTTGGGGGTTTTTTTCCCCTCCATTTAATTCCCAGACGGGCACAAAAATGAGACTTTTTGCTTCTCTTCAAAACTCGCTGCCCCCCTCGGGGTAGGGCTCTGTCCCCTTCCCACCCCTGGGAGGTGAGTGGTGCCATTCCCACTGCTCGGAAAAGGCAGGAGCTGTTAACCCGGGGTCCATAAAGGGCAAATCCACGGCCAGGCCAGGACCTGCTGGCTGGGATCCCCAGCTGGCTGTTCCTTCGGTGCTGGCTGGGGGAGGATGGGAGCTGGGAGAGGAGCAGGGGGTGCAGGGCTGGTCCAGTGCTCAAAGTATAAAACCCTAAAAAAAAAAACCCCAGTTCTTCATTCCTGATAACTCCAAATTTCTCCGGTTTGGTGCAATACAAAACCAACCCAATAAAAACCTTGTTCCAAGGTCACAGGAGCTGTTTTGTTCAGGATGTCTCATTTTTCAGGCAGCCCTTTCTCCCCAGCTTCAGCCTGTCCTGACACCACCCTCCAGCCTTGAACCACATCAGAGATGTCACCAAGCAGGGCCGTGTCACCTCCTGATGGCACCAGGACCTGCATCCCGGTGCTGGCAGCCCCAAAAACCACATCTTGAAAGCCTCAGCAAGCACCTCGTGTGCTGTTCTGTGATTTAATCACACATTTTATTTTTATTTAGTCCGTGCAAAGCAAGGCCCCCGTGTAACTGTTAATTCCTGCCAGCAGCAGCCTGGGACGCAGGGAAGGTGTTTTCTTGTGCAGAGGTTGGGCTGGGCCGGGAGATCAGAAGAGTTTAAATTAAAATAGGCTCATGTGAGTCTTTATTCTTGGCTTAGCCCACAGAAGCTAAAAACGCTGTTAAGCGACGCAGCGCCGGGATCCCGCCGCTGTCAGACACCCGGCCCTGAGCGCAGCTCCACTTCAAAGCGCCGGGGCAGGGCACGACGGAGAGCGAGGCCTCATTAACCCTGGCACCGCGTTAGATGGGCCGATAGCGGGCTCTAATTAGGGCAGGAGGGGCGGGCAGGGGAGCCGGGGCCGCGTCCCGTGTGTGAGCGCGCGGGGCCGTCCCGGAGCATCCCCCAGGTGAGCGCCCCGGGCGGGCACCTGCTGCGTGGGCCGGGCTCCCGCGGGACGGGGCAGGCCCGCGTGGCGAGGGACGCGCGCCCGGCGGCTCCCGNATGCTCGGCGCTGGCGGGGCGGGATCCGCCCGGGGGCGGGTTGGGAGCGTCCCCCCGCTGCTGCATCCCCCGAGGGTCAGGCAGGGCGCTCGCACGGCTGCTGGGGTTGTTGGTGATGTTCCCCGGGCTCCTGGCAGGCAGCACCTCGTGCCTTCAGCCCGGCGGGGCTGGAAAAGCCACGGGTCTCTTGGCTGGGCAACCAAATCATCCCTGGGATGGCACCGGGGCATCAGGAGAGCGCCGGGAGCAGCGGGTGCTGCCCTGAGCTCCTGCCCAAAGCACCACTGTGCAGCAAAGAGGGAGGGCAGGGAAACCCCAGGAACATTTTGGGGCTGGATCACCCAGATCCCGGCCCTGTGATCCCCCAGATCCCAGCCCTGTGATCACGCACACGACAATGCCGATGGGGTGGGTGGCCAAGGATCAGCTCGGGGTCTCCGTCCCCACACGGACATTCAGTGATCCCCCTCCGGAGATGCCGGGAGCCCCTTCCCCAGCCCGGGCCGGGCCCTGGTGCGGCTCCAGGAAGGATATTTCACACCACCGCTACCAGGAGCAGTATTTCCTTTCCATCCGGGCGATTTGCAAAGCCCCCGGGTCCCTGCAAACATACACAGCGAGGGTTTTAACTCGAGCAGGAAAAAAACCACAGCGGAGCTGGGTTTGGCTCCGGGAGCGCAGTCCCGGAGGTGCCGGTCCCGGTGCAGCTCCCGGTGCTGTTCCCGGTGTGTCCCCAGGGTGGCTGCAGCCCAGACCCCCCCTTGGCAGGTTTTGCTGTTTGTCTTTGCAGCCGGTGGGTTTATTACGGCCGGGAACACCCACCCGGGTTTTTTTTCGCTGTCTGCCATGAAATCGATACAGTAATTTCATTTCTCAGTCATAAATGAAATGAGCTGTAAAGCAAAGTTGGGTGTTTAAGCCAGAGTGAAAGAATGAATTGTTCTAATGGGGGACGTTAACGAGGGGATTAAGTGTTCCTGCCAATCCTGGGGGTCCCCTGGCTGCCCCGACTGTCACTGGGCGTTTTTGGGGCTCCCTGCACCCCTCCCCCGTGCTGCCTCGGACCTGTGTGGTCCAGCACCCTGTCCCTGCCTGGGTGGGCAAGAGAACTTCCCCCGAGCTCCACCGGGGACCCCCCTGGGCACGGAGAGACTCGGGGGGTTTGGGGACTGGTGCCCAAGGGAGACCCAAGGGAAGGTCCTTGCTATGGGATGGGGCTGGCGGAGAGCTCTGCCAGCCCCTCATCACCGGCATCCTCATCTCCTCATCTTCATCTCCTCATCCTCATCCTCATCCGCATCCTTATCCCCATCTCCTCATCCTCATCTCCTCATCCTCATCTCCTCATCCTCATCCTCATCCTCATCCTCATGCTGACACCTCCACGTGAGGATAGACTGAAAGGAAAGGGAAAAACAAACCCAGACCCAAGAGATGTTTGTTACCTGCAGCCTTTCAGCTGACCCAATGCAACTGGGGGGGTTTTTCTGCCGATTTTTTTCCCAGGGGCACAACCCCTGCTGCTCTCCGAGGAGGGTGGGCAGAGGCTTCTGCTCCTGGGGCTGGGCAGGTCGCAGCTCAGGGGATGTTTTTCCCTGGCACGGAGGGCAGGAGGTTTGCCCAGCTCCACACCATTGAAGATTAAGCTCAGAATTTGGTCTTTGCTTCCCTGCCCACAGCCTGGCAGCCCGACCTCGGGAGCCCTCCTCTCATGGCAAGCGCCCAAGACCCCCAACTCCCTTCCTGCCCCTGCTCCATCATTTATTTTCCAGTGGAAAATAACCCAGTGCTGATCCAGAGCACTTTGACAAGTCCAAAAATACGAGGCCATATTATCTTTAAACCATTTTTTAAAAGCCCCACAGTGAAAGCCCTATTGGGGCAGGAGGAACCCCAGCCAAGTTCCCCACGTCCGCCCCCTGCTCCAGTTGTATTCCCCTGGAAATCCTCGCAAAGAAAAACACAGGGCCTGAAAAAAAATTTGGTTTTCATTAAAACTCTCGAATGTGAGGGGTTCTGTAGCTTTCAATGGGGCTTTGATTCCTATAGATGGTGGAATGTTTTCAGAACATTTAAAAAATGTTCTCCACCTTTCTATCTTATATCGGCGGGGAACTGCGCCGGAGTTTTTCTCCTTGATAGAAGTGGCGAGGGCTGGGTGCAGATCCAAACCCTTTCCTTTATTTACCTTGAGGTTTCGGTTTAAAAATGTGATGATATTTTCTTGTGGCTTTGGAACCAGAGGAGATAATCCACTTGGGGAGAAAAGAAATGGGTGGGAAATGCTGCAGGAATTTTCTTCAAGGGGGATTTTAATTATTAATATTTTTTCCATGGAGAGGAAGCGGGGTCACTCAGCACATGCAGGCACCCACGTACCTCTCTGAGCTACGGAACTGACAGGCATTTCCAACCCTCTAAATCATCTCCAGCTTTGTGGAGATTGCCTAAAGAGATGATTTTTTTTGACCTGTTCCATCCCTGCTCCTGGGTGCACCAGCTGGTGGCTTTTCTAAATCCCCTTTTACAGGAGGTCAGCCTTTCAATGTAATTTAATTTCATTTTTTCTAGTGAGTGTAAAGTAGGTTCCTGGCCTTGGCATTGTTGAGGGTGAGGTTTAAAGGGCTGGAGAGAGCTGAGGTGCCCCTTCCCATCACCCCCAGCCTCACCTGGTGCCAGCGATGCCCGAGGAGCCCCAGGGTGCTGCACGTGCTCCGGTGCCAGGCTGGGACAGCCCCGTGTCCCCTCCACAGCCAGGGGTCATTCCCACCCCAGGGTTCTCCGCACGCAGCTTTATTCCAGCTTTTTTCTGCCGCTGTGTCCAAGTCACCACCCGGTGTCACCCTCCGGACCTCGCCAGGAGCCAGCGCTGCCCTCCTCACACAAACCCCACCCGAGCTGGCATTTTTGGGTGGCTTTGTGCTTTTCCCTGCAGGAAACCCCAAACCAACCCCCTTTCCTGCACCTCGGTGGGGCTCTGGGCACGCGGTGCGAGCAGGGAGGAGGTGCGAGCCCAGCCCTGGGCGGCTGGTGCCGAAATTGGGCACCGTGCCGGGCAGGTCGGACCGGTCGGGCCGGCTGAGCCGTGCCCGGGGCACCCAGACA
Organism: Machaerirhynchus nigripectus; assembly: GCA_013397975.1. Classification (NCBI taxonomy): domain Eukaryota; kingdom Metazoa; phylum Chordata; class Aves; order Passeriformes; family Dicruridae; genus Machaerirhynchus; species Machaerirhynchus nigripectus. Next base: position 36,129 of record VZRQ01000591.1, read on the forward strand.
CGCCGTGCTCGCCCCTATCGCTGTCCCTGCCCCTCCCCAGGTGGCAGCTCAGCCTCAGCTCGGCTCAATTAGCGCTCATTAATCACCGCCCAGAAAGGGCCACCCAGGCTGTGGTGGCCCGGTGCCACCGCCGGTGCCCGGCCCCGCTGCCCCGCGCCCAGGGAGCACCTGCAGCGCTCCCAGCCTGGCTCTGCCCCCGATTCCTCCCGGGATTAGAGGGATTTGAATAAACCCGAGGGAGCTGAGCACGGGGTGCCAAACCCCGGCCCCAGCCGTGCTGACCCAGCACCTGGGAAGAGGGGTTGGAGCTGGGTTTGGAGCTGGGGTTGGAGCTGAGTTTGGAGCTGGGTTTGGAGCTGGGATTGGAGCCAGGGTCCCTGCAGGTGTTGGGTCCGAGCAGCAGCGATCTGGGGAGGCTGGGATGTTCCGTGGGATGTGATTCCATGGGATGTGATTCCAGGGNGTTGGGTCCGAGCAGCAGCAATCTGGGGAGGCTGGGATGTTCCGTGGGATGTGATTCCATGGGATGTGATTCCAGGGGAGCCCGGCCATGGGGCTGCACTTGCTGGCCCTTCCTCAGGCAGGGATGAGCCCATCACAGTGTGGGAACAACGCGGGGTCACAGCTTCTCCTCGTCCCCTGCAGAGCTCCTGGGCTGCCAGGGCAGGGGGTGACGGCTCTGCCCATCCCAGTTCCATCCCGGCTCCCTGCCCCAGGGCTCCGGGAGCCGAGGAGAGCGGGAGTGTGCCAGAGCTCACGTAGGCAGGAGGAGCTGCAGCCTCTCCAGGGCGGGATGAGGACGGGATAAGGATGGGATAAGGATGGGATAAGGATGGGGTTTGCTCCCCTCTCACTCCGGGCAGCACCAGCAGCAGGACACGAGGCCGGCTCCAAGCTGGGAATGCCCAGAGCCCTGAGCAAGGAGCCAAACCCAGCACCCCGCTCCCCCCGCCACAAGAACCACAAACATCATTAATTTTTTAATATCTAACAAGAAGTTTTAATGTGCTCCCCTGGCACGAGGGGCACGGCAGCTGCCACTGGAGTGGAGAGGTTATGAAACACCCCCACGGAGCCTCGATGGATTTGAGGATCTTTGTTAATTGTTAATTAGCACGCAGAGCTGGGCTGAGTTAATGGCCAAGGTCCTTGTGTGGCCCTGGACCACCAGAGCATCCCAAAGCAGCACCCCAAACAGCATCCCACAGAGCATCCCACAGATTCGGGTGGTGCTGAGCCCCTCTGGAGCTGGGCAGCCACAGCTGGGCCATGGCTGAGCCCCCCCAGGTCCCTCCCAAGGCTCCAAACAAGCTGAAATTATCCCACTCAAAGGCCCCTCTGTAACCCAGGCCGGGCTTGATCTGTGCCTTGAAGAGCTCCAGCATTTGCCTACAGGGGGAAAAAAACCCTTATTAGATTAAAACCAAGCCCCTCTCCATGAATCCTCTCCCTCTTCCCAAGCCCAGTCACTTTAAAAGGCAGAGATGGAAAAAAAATCCAACCCTGGGATAGGTTTAAAGGACTCAGCCCTTCACAGGAGACACCTCAGCCTGCTGTAACCCCACAAATAAACTTTGCTTTGTGAGTTTGACTCGTGGCACAGTTTTGGCGAATTCAAACCCCTTCGATGCAGCGTTTCCTGCATTCCCGATTGCTATCGGAAGGCTTGGGAAAATATACAGGTGGAGGGAGTAAATTTAACTCTTTGCTCCCCTACATCACCCCCTGAGTCAGAGAGAGCTCAGGGCCGCTCCAGAAGGGACCAGTGTTCCCAGATGGGAAACAAACCTCTGCTTGACAGCTGCAAAGGGATTTTTATTCTGCGCTTTTAAAACAAAAAACAGGGTCATAATGACAATTTTTGTGTGTGGAACCACAGCCCCAAGGCTCAGGTGAGGCTCAGGGAGGTCTGGGCTGGCCGAGGTTCATCGAGGAAAATCTGGGCATGGCAAGTCCAGTCCAATTCCCTACAAATGCCAGCGGCCCCCCTGGCCACAGCTTGGCTGGAAAGCCAAATAAATGCAAATAAAGTAATAATAATTAAATAAAATAACAAATTAAAAATGTTGGCCAGGCCTTTTGGGCCTGGACCAAGCAGGAGGAGGGAATTCCAGCCCCTCCGTGCCAGCTGCCACCGCAGGAAGGTGCCGGAGGTGCCCAGAAGGTGGCCGGTAAGAAATGCAGGGGCTGGGCTGAGGGGAAGGGCACATCCACACCGGGATGGAGGGGCTGGATCCGGCCTCTTCTTCCCTCCAGTGCCAGACATCGGCCCTGGCCTCGCTGGAGCACAGGGACAGGAGCACTGGACGTGTGTCAGCCAGGACACTGCCGAGGGACAGACGCGTCCCGGAGCTCCCAGCAGCCTCCCAGGAGGAGCAGCAGCTCCAGACCTCCCAGGGGAGCGTGGGTGCAGCTGGCAGGGATGCAGGGTCGGAGCAGGGATCCCGTCTGGACCACGGTGGCTTTGCTGGTCCCCTTGGCTCCAGGGCCACCAGCGTGCAGAGAATCCCTTTCCCAGCCCGCAGGGACAGCTGGGGAGGGAGGGGATTACTCATCTCCACAGGGATTGCGGCTCCCGGGGGAGGAAAGGATGTTCCCCATCCTGCCTTCCCACCAGGCATGGATTTTTTCCTCTCTGGGGCCAGCTGGGACCTCGCTGAAGCAGCGGGGCCAGAGAAAGCCCCGTCCCTCCACAGCTCAGCAAAGGGACCTCGGGCTGTGCCCTCCCCCGGCCGGGGCAGGCTGGNCGGGGCGATGGACGAGACAAAGCGAGAGGGCGAGCAGACAGAAACCCGGCCCAGATGGGCCGTGCGGGGCTGCGGGGGGACGGGGAAGGTGCAGGCTCTGAGCTCTGCCCCAGACTGAGGCAATGACCTCAGGCGCTGCTTTCATCTCGCTCCGTCTCGGCAGATCGGGGTGAAACGCTGCTCCCGCTGCTCCTGGGCTGTGTGGGTGAGTGGGAGCAGGGGCTGTCACCAGGGGCTGTGCCGGGGCTGAGCCACTCCGGGCCCGGCTGTCCCAGGAGCCACCGGGCTCGGATGTCCCCAACACCCCTCATCCACTCACCCCACCCTGGGAGCATCCCCAAACCCATTTTCTCTAAAAGAGGAGAGAAATGCAGAATTGAGTCCAACCCTGGCTTTGCAGCGGGGAGAGGAAATTTGGGCATCAGAGGGGAGCTCCTTCACTCACCATCAGCCCCCTCCTCACATCTCCAAGGGATGGAGCAGCAGCAGCGGGGCCCCTCTGGCCACATCAGGAAGCAGCACCAGGAGCAGGAGCAGGAACCGGGGGCACAAGCAGCTCCCTTTGGGGCCCAAACCCGCGGGATTCACACCCTGCCCTGCACCAGCCCTGCGCTGCCCACTCCCATCTCCAGGGACCTGCCCCAGCTCCCAGCGCGGGATGGGGCGAGTGAGAGCGGCCGGGCTGGACCCGGCTGTCCCCGAGTCCCGCTGGGGTTTGCCGGGACGAGAGGAAAGCGCAGCCCGGGGAGGTGTCCCGGGTCATTGGCACGGGCGCTGCAGGGGAGAGAGCAGGAAAAAGGGAACCTGAACCAAACCCACACTCGGCTGGTTTCTGGGAAGGGTTTGCAGTGACCACAGGGAAGACACGCAGGTCTGGGCAGCTGCCCCGGCTGGGCAGCACCTGTGGGGTCACAGCCCGGCCTGGGGACGTGGCACAGCTGGCACTGCCAAGGAAACGCCCAGCGGGAAGGCAGGAGGGATGTGCTGACCCCAGCGCCGTCATTTCCAAGTGCACCCGGCCGTGGAGCCTCCCTCCGTCCCCTCCGCATCCCCCTGCACGCACCAAGGTCCACCAGGGCTTTTCCCGCTTGGAGAAGCCCCTTCCCCCTCCCAGCGCCGCTGTTTCACAGCAAACCCGGGGTGTTTGGGGAGCTCTGCTCGGCACGTCCGCCGGGGAGCAGCGCCGGGATCCCGCTTCCCTTGGCTGGACCCTGCCAGGGCAGGGCGCTGATCCCTCACCGGCGGCTGCAGCGTCCCCAGCTCGCAGGGAAAGTGGGAGGGGAGGCCGGGCCGAAGTCCCGGTTGTGAAATCACCCCCGGTACCTGCCCGGCTTTGAAATGCAAAGCGCTCAGCTCCGCTCCGGCAGCGCCGCTGCGGTCTGAGGCAAACAAAGCTCTCAATACAAACGGGCTGCAGTTGCTGATCAACGAGCAGCTTCAGACCGAGAGGCATCTCGCATGCAAATGGCATTTACCGCTAATTAAATGCACAAAGGAGATTTTTCCAGGCATCCAAGGTTGCTGCTGCAGAGTCTGAACTCCCACACGCGCACACACCCAGCGCCTCTGCAGAACGAGGGCTTTTTCTGCGCACAAAGCACCTCATTTCCATGCGCGTGGATTGGGCAACGCTGCCATTCCCAGCTCCCTTCCCCGCTCCCGCCGAGGACATCCTGACCCAGCACCAGCTCTCGGGGCTCCCGGTTCCACCCCCGTGTCCAGCTCGGTGGGAATCACAGCACTGGGACGATTGCAGCCCATTTCCAGCGCCGGTGGAGCTGGGTGAGGCCTCGAAAAAAAAGAGCTCCTGCAGGTTTGGGGAAAAGGTTTTGGTTTGAGGGAGAAGACCCACAAGGTCCCATCTCCCGGAGGGAACCATGACGCCACTTGCTCTCCTGTCCCGTGAGGACAAAGTCCCCTGTCCCATGGGACTGGTGGTGCCCCACGAGCCAGAGCAGGGACTGCTCTGCCCCAGCTGCTCTGGGTCAGCCCCAGGGTGTGCCACACGCCACTGCAGCTGCTCCAGGGGTGTCCCAAGACTGGGACTTTTCCCTTCCCGACTGGTTTTGGGGCTGCCACGATCTGATACCGGTCAGGAGCCGCCCCTGCCCAGCACCACTGCCCATCACGGCAAGGAGTCATCACAGGACACATTTGGGATGGCTCAGAGGGGGGTGTCCAGCAAAGGCTTCAAGGCCCAGAGCCGTGGACTGAGTTCCTGACGCAGCAGAGCCCTGTGTCCGTGTCACATGCAATCAGGGAACGATCAAACTGTGATCGAGGCGGGAGGATGATGAAACCCCAAATCCAGAGCAGGGCTGGCCCTTGGGATGCTCCAGCAGCGAGGCTGCAGGCCCAAGGAGAAGGAAATTCTCCACGTGGAGCAGTTGAATGGTGAAACCAGCACAGAGACTGAGGGTGGGAAGGGGCTGAGAGTGGCCAGGCTGCAGGGGACAGCAGCTTTGTGTCCCCAGGGGTGGGACTGCTCAGGGGAGGTGGCACAGGAATAACCCAGAGCCCCTTCCTGCCATCGGGGCAGCGCAGGGGACATCCCAGGCTGTGTTATCCAGCCCCTCACCCCTCCTCCCAGCACACCCAGACGCCCAAAGCCAACCCCAACCCCAAACCCCCCCCAATGGCTCAGCCACGTCCAGGCTGCCCAGCGTGGACACAAGGACAGGGACAGGGCACAGGGTCCCCGGGGGCAGCTCTGGAGGGTCAGGGGGCTGTTGGAGTCACCGCACCCGTGCTGGTGAGGGCCAGCAGGGACATCGCAGCGGTTCCAGCCCTGGGGAGGCACAGGGGACACTCAGGGGTCAGGCACGGCCACGTTTCACAACTGCCGACGGCTCGAGCTCCCCCCGCCACCACCACCCACACTCGGGGTGTGTTTGCAACGCCGAGATGTCGAGTTTGTATCTCCTGCTCATCTCCAGCTGAAGCATTCCTGCTTGTTTACTGGTCCTCTCCCCTAGTCACAGGATCCCAGTCCAGCAGAGGAGCTTTCATTTCCCGGGGACATCTTGCATTCATTAGGACATGTTGTTATTGACTTACAAGGCTGCTAATTCTCAAGGTCCAATTTAGCCCTCAAAACCACGAACATGTGTGCTGGGGAGTTGCTACAGCCCTGCCAGCAGCCAAGCGTGCTCAGCAGGCACGGAGGGAGCCCAAATTTAAAGCCGGGGAGGTTTGGGACCTCTCTGCTCTGTGCTCAGCATCTCCAGCCCTCAGGGGCACCTGCGCTGGTGGCTCCGCAGGGGACACGGCCGCCACACAACCCAAATACTCACCCTCTGCAAATGGGAAAAACAAGATGAAAAGCAGCTGTGGGGTGACAGGGACACGCCGAGGGGTGACAGGGACAGCTGGACCCCCAGAGCAGCATCACTGCGGCTGCAGACGGAGGGGGCAGCAGGCAGCCCCCGGATCAGGGGCAGGGTGTGACCCTGGGCTGGGAGGAGCAGGGGCAGCGCCGGCAGAGCCTCCGAGGAGCGAACCCCGCTGGTTTGAGGAGCTGCCTCAGCCGCGGCCGGGCTGCACCAGCGACCGCAGATGGGCTCCTCGTCTGGGCCCGGCTTTGGGTAAAACAGGTTCGCGTAACTCCCCATCTCGGGGTATCGCTCCCTGCCTGCGGTGCCTGGGGAGGGCAGGGCCCTGCTCCCGCAGCCGCACTGCCCGTGTACATAAATATATAGATATATATATATAATGTACGGTGTGCAGGGAGCGAGCTTAACTCGGGCCCCCGGGGGCACTGAGTCAGCTCAGAGCCGGATTAAAGTCTGGTGGCTGAAGCAATTCCAGCCCCCGGCTCCGGCCCCACCCCGGCCGGGAAGCTGCAGCCCCCGGTGGCGGAACCACATGGAAGC
>VZRQ01000591.1:42846-80710 GCA_013397975.1 Machaerirhynchus nigripectus
GCCGCAGCGGCCCCGCCGCGATGGCTGCAGATTGGGAGGAGGCGGCGGCGGCCCCGGAGGCGGCGGCGGGGATGTGCTGGGTGCACCTGCGGAAGGAGCGCTCCCGGCTGCGACCTCCCGTCTGTGCCGAGGGTGGGCACGGCCTTGGGAACGCTTTGTCCTCGGCCAAGGACCCGAGACCCCGCACAAAGGGAAAAGAAACGGAGCTGAACCTGCGGGTTCTGAGCTGGGACAAAGCACGACCCCACTCCCACCTTCCCTACCCCGGCTTTTGCAGGGTGGAGGCAAGTGCCCCCCAGGAAACAGCAGAGCATCGTCGGCACCCAGCGGGCTCAGGCAGCTCCTCCACCTTCCTGCAGGGACCCTGAGTCCTGGGAATGGGCTCCAGGCTGACCCTGACTCCTGGGAAGGGGCTCCAGGCTGACCCTGAATCCTGGGAATGGGCTCCAGGCTGACCGTGAGTCCTGGGACCGGGCTCCAGGCTGACCCTGAATCCTGGGAATGGGCTCCAGGCTGACCCTGCTGCTGCAGAAGTGCTGAGGCCCTTTTGGAAATCAGGCTCCTCGAGTGCTGCAGGAAAGGTCAGGAGCTGCTCCAGGAGCTCATTAGCAGAACCAAATCCTGGGAAACCCAGCCTTGGGCTCCCCCGAAACATCGGTTCCCAGGTCATGGCCGAGAGGGACGGGAATTCATTACCATGGATTTGGAAAATGCAGATGAAGAGGAGCTGGGGCAGGACAGAGGCACCTCACTGCAGGCAACCTCTAATTAAAGGGTTCCACTAATCCTTCCCAGGGTCAGGTCACCAATTCACTGCCCCTCAGAGGAGTTTGTCCTGGGAAAATCCCAATCCCAGCCACGGCTCTTGGGGTGGCAGCTGAGCACATGGGTGACATCAGACCCAGAGAACCACCTGCTGATGGGCACCGGGATGGGACAATAACCAAAAAGGTCCCTTTTGGCATTAAAAATGTACGTCTCACCTTTGGAAAAGCAACCCCAAAAGCTTTTGGCTGGGGATAGACATCTCCAGATGCAGCAGAGGCTGAGCTGTTCATGGAGATCCAGGAGAGACAGGAGAGGGTCTTCCCCACACAGAGCCAGCCCTTGAGAAAGCTGTACAGCTCCAAATTGTTTTTAGAGGCCTTAAAACAGCAGCTGAAAAATCCAACGGGATCATTTCCTCCTGGACATATTTGGGAATGTATTTATTTTATATCTCGTGAAAAAAAAGAAGAAATTCCAGGATGTAAGTGAGAAGCCAAGAAAGGGGGGAAAAAAAGGGAAAAAAAAGAGGGGAGGGGGAAAGAAAGAAAACAAATTTGAACTGGGCCTGTTTTACGTGCAGTATTAAATCTCCAGCACACAATGAATCATGCAGTCCTCGGCCTAACAAGGAGGACTCCAGAAAGTCTGTAGGATGAAGGAGTCACTGGAGACTCCAAGAAATACGACAAGCTTGCTCCAAAGTGCACAAAAGGTTTTTTTAGTAAAGGAGAAAGAAAAGAAAAGAAAAGAAAAAAGAATCTCTGAAATTACAGCCCTACAACAGCCTCATTTGTATAATCCCTCTCAGGGCCGGGGGCTGTTTTGCAGCTCTCAACAAGACCAGCAGTAGATGACAGGAGCCAGCCAAAGGAACATGGAGTGAACTCTTGTCCCAGATCCAGCGCGTGTGTTTACGGTGGGACAGGGGTGGCCCTGGCCAGAACGAGCCCACAAACCCCAGAGAAGCAGGGCTGGAGTCACCAAACCTGTTCCCCGGCCCCAGGCACCCGGTGTTTACCCAGACCAACGTGTCTGGGTGCTCCAGCATGGCCGAGCCCCATGGGGGCACTCCCCCCGCAGCTGGAGGTCTTTCCAAGCATCCAACCTCAACCTGCACCTTTGGTTTCCTCTCCCTGGGACAGCAGTGGCCTCCGTGGGGATTGGTGCCTCTTCCCAGTCCTGGTTTCTCCAGATGATGCTCCCTTTCCCTGCATTTATCCTGCTCCAGGCTCCCAGTCCCTCCTCTCTTCTGTGGAATTCCAGGAAAAGCCACTTTAACCTCTCAGGTTTGACCTCGCAGCCTCCAGCCCCGACTTCCTCGCTCAGGGCAGGACAGCACGGGGCAGGAGGAGCCTCGGGGAAGCCTCCAGCAGCTCTGGCACAGCCTCTCCTGCCTCTTGCCGTGCTCAGCATGTCCTCACTCACGAGCAGGAGCCACGTTCCTGTCTCTGGGGCTGGAGATCCTGAGGGATGGAGCTGAAGGAAGATCCCTGGTGGTTCTGAGATTGAGTTGGACTTGGAGAGAAGGTGCAGAGCCAAGAGCTCTCCAGGATCTGAGGAGCCCAGGAGCTCCAGTAGTGATTCCAGCACTTCCAGAGCCCGTGGAAACCAGCAGGGAGAACCAGCCACGGGCGCAGCAGAGACCAGAGACCCCTGACCATGGTCCCACCAAGACTCCCCAGCCCTACGCTGATTTATCTGCTACTTGAAATCCCCACGGCACAGCAGCACTTCCCTGCCCCTCTGTTCTCCAGAGGAAAACCTCGGGATCCTGGGCAGAGCAGTCCCTCCTGCCGGGGGCTCCTTTCCCTCTGTGCCCTGACAAGGAGCTGCCCAGCTCTGGGGGTTTGCCCACATGTCCTGGCCAGGGTGAGCCCCAAACCCCGCGGTCCGGAGCAGAGGAATGTCCCTGCCCAGTCCCACCACGCTCCAGCTGGAGCCATTCGTCTTTGGAACACATGGAAGGAGGAATGCACGAGTCAGCAAAGAGCAGGGCAGGTGGGGGAGGCTCTGGAAGGAGGAGGCTGCTGGTTTTTTGGGTAGAACGGGCTGCAGGAAGCAAAAGATGAAATTGTCACGGCTCAGCCCGGCCACCATTCAGGCAGCAAACACTCTCTGGTTCTGCTCCATCACCACCATCACAGGTCCTTGTGGGAGCTCCTTGGAGTGACTTTGATGCAGGATGGATGCACTAAAAGCCCGGGGAGGGGCAGAAAGCTGAGCTCTGGGCAAGCACAAGCACAGCAAACCCGCTCCCTGGCCTTTCATCTGCTTAATAACACTCTGTGGCATCCCGAGCAACCTGGGAATGGCAAAGAGCACGAGCTCTTCTGGAACAGGGATCCACCTTCTGCACACGCTCCTGGCCGTGCTGGGGCACAGGGAGTCCATGGGGACAGTCACCAGGGAGCAGCAGAGCCTGGGAGCAGCTGCTGTGCCACCAAAGCCCCCACGGTGCTCAGGCTCTCCTGGCTTGATCGGGTGGGAAATGGGAAGGAGAATTATTGATCTGATAACACCCAAAGGGCTCAGATCCAGGGAATTAAAAAAAAAAAACCACCCCAAAGTCCAGAAAAGCACCAAAAGGATTCCCAGGGTCCAGCTGTGGTCACCTCTGCATCCTCAGAGCGAGGCACAGCTCAGCACTTCGGAGACGTGGCAGACCCTGGGATACGGGGACAAACTTTTCTCCAAGCCAAGCCCGAATGTCCCCGTGTTCTGCGCTCTGGGTCAGTAAGACAAAGCCGCGGGATGTCGCAGGAGGGCAGCGGGGGCCGGCAAACCCCGGCTGGGTGGAAGGTGCAGCCTCGGAGGTTGGGCCCCGGCTGCTCCCGGGGCCGCCGGAGATTCCCCGAGCCAAGGCTGACCTCCACAGGCCGGCGGGATCATCGCAGCCCGGGCGGGATCATCGCAGCCCCGGTGGGATCATCGCAGCCCCGGCGGGTCCTGGGGACCGGCAGCGCCGGGAGAACGTTCCCAAACGCTGCCGGCAGAAACGGGGCCTTTCCCCACCGAGCTGTGGGGTCCCGGAATTCCTGCCTCGTGTCCAGGAGGGACGGCTCCGCAGGGAGCTGCCAGCTCAGGACACAGGAGATCCCGGGCTTGTTTCTGCTCTCCATCTTCCTGGAACATCCAGGACTTCTTCCTGGAAATCTCCCCCACTGTTTCCTACTGGTCTGGAAATTAGGGGGATGAATAGACAGGGACGCTGCAGGAAGGGAAGGTTTGCAGTGCACAGAGCTGTGGGTCCGACAGGGATCTCCAGGGCCCTGAGGAGCCCTTTGCACACAGAAGCTGAAGCCCCCGGGCCAGGAGCAGACCCAGAAGTCCCAATTCCCCAAAATCCACATCACCTGCTCCAACAGGTGACAGCAGGCAAGGTGGAGAGGCTTATCCTATATCCCAATAATCACTGAGGCAGCCATTTGAGGATTTTCAGCTCAAAAAGAGGGAAAGATCCCATCGCTGGAGCTGATACCGGGGCTCCTTCTCCAATGCAGTCTGAGCGAGCACAGCCCTGACAGAGCAGAGTCACCCCTGGAGGGCAAGGGCAGCTCCTGCCTGGCTCGGGTTTGCACCAAGAGCTGCTGCTGTGAATTCCTAGACACAGCCTCTGCCTCCTCAGAGCCTGGGCTTTGTCTGGGTGTCAGCGCCGGATTCCAGAGCCGCGTGTGACGGGAAGGGAAACCTGGCAAGGTCCCCATGGAAAGGCAGCTGGAGCTGGTGCTGCTGGGGGGGCTTCAGAGCAAGGGAGTCAAAAGGAGGATCAGTTTTAATGCCTGGGGGAGAGTAAGCAGAGCAAAGCCAAGGACACCGGAGTGGTTTGCGGGTCTGAGACCTGTATTTCGAGGACACTGGTCGGATGTGACAGCAGCTGCTCCGTGTCCCTCACCCCACACCCTCTCCCCAGGCCTCGGGGTCTCGCTGAGCCCCATGTGCCAGCACTGGGAACACAGTTCCAGGTTCCCCCAGAGCTGCCCAGCCCAGGCTGTCCCACCAACACAGGAGCCACCACCTCCCCTCCGAGAGCTGCAGGGCAGCTGCATCCACAGCACATCCAGCATTCCAGGGGCCGGGGTTTCCCTCTCCTAATGTGGGAACAGGCAATGCCAGTGGGAAAACAGAGCCCCTGACATGGAGCCTCAAGACCTTCTGGGACTGTTGTGCCCTCACCCTCTCGCATGGGTCACTGTTGCCCCGCTGACCTGTCCTTCCTGGCCTGAGTTTACAAGGAGATTTGCTGGGCTGGTGCTGCGAGGGCACAAGGAAAAGGCTCCCATGGGAAGCTGGGGAAGGCCCCTGGCAGACAGGCTGATGTGCAGGCACATCCTGCAGAGCCAAGTGTTTACCCCGCAGCCCGGGCTGGGCACAGATCAGCACCACAGCCAGGCTGTAAATAAAATCAGGAGTCCAGCACTGGTCCCAGTTTGCCCACTAACAACATTCCCATTCACCCCAGGAAACATTCCCAGGAATCACTCCCAGTTGCTGTCTGGGAGTTCAGGCTGTTTTTCCCCTCTGTTGAACCAATGCTCCTGATAAAGCCGGAAGCCTTCGGGCTGCTCCCTCGCCTTCCATCCCCCGTTCCAGCCACACAGCGTGGCCAAAGCAGGGATCCTGGGGGTCAGGGCTGCTGGATTCCCTCCTGGCCTTTCTGCACAGGGGGTTCTGCTCAAGCAGGGGCACGATGAGATCAACCCTTGGGAGCAGCGACAGCCCTGCAGAGGGGCTGTTCCACCCAAAACACAGCTTTGCCCCGGGGTCGGGGCTGGGGAGCTCTGCCTCAGGCTGGGGGCCTCACCCCAGGGCAGCCAGAGGCAGCTCCTGCGCCCAGGGAAGCCGGAGGGACCCCCAACGACGCCGTGGAGCTCAGCTCTTCCCGGGAACCAGCCCCGACTTGCCTGGGATTCAAGGCCTTCTCTTATCTTCTGCGGCAGCTCGGGCTCGTTGTGAAATCTCCCCACTGGAGATGTTACCAGCCAGGATTTATGGCTTCTGTAGTTCCCCTTTCATGGCTCCAGCTGGGGAAGCGCTGGCGAGGGATGAAAGGTGCTGCTACGGGAGGGATGGCAGGAGAGCACTTCAAAGGCTCCCGAGACACCGAGTCGCGTTAGGATACTCGGGATCCTTCTCCTGCAGCCATCCAGCACTTCCAGCGGCCTCTCCCTCCTCAAGCACAGCCTTAAAACCATCTGGAGCCAGAGTCGAGCACCTGCAGCTGAGCTCTGGAGCAGGCCACAGGTGCAGGAGCCCCCAGCAGGTTTCTCATCACCCCCAACCTGCCCCAAATCCTGCACCCCAAAGGCAATGAAATGCCAGCCGGCTCAGGCAGGGCAGCAGCCCCTACAGACCCAGAGGTTTCCTGGGAAAGATGAGCGAGTTTTGCCCGTAAGGGAAGTCTGGGCTGGAGGGGAAGGCCAGAAGGAGCCTGAGAAGGGATTTTGGACACTGATCCCTCTGGATCACGACTCCCTCGGGCAAGTCACGCTGGGAGAGGCTTTGCTCATGTGCATCTTTCGCTGCCCGCTGGGACAAAAGGGTCTCAGACTCCCTGGGCTGGGCTGCCACACTCTGGGGCCTGGAGGGACAATCTCTGCCCTGTGAGCTGCCTGCAAGTGTGCAAACCTTCCCTCAAGGAACCTCACAGAGAAGAATTCACCCAAAGGTCAGAGCAGCCTTATTTCACACTCCTCCCTGGGTGCTGACTCTGGCTCCAAGGCCACAAAAAGCTGGGAAATGAAAGGCCCATGAAGAAATCTCAGCCTGAACACTTCAAACCCACCAAGCCCAAGCACGGAGCCTGCAGTAAACGTTCCTGTGCTGTTGTGGATCTGATTCCTGGGTGAGTGGGTGCAGCAAGATGAAGAGCCAACCACTGCCTTAAAAAACACCCAAACACAGACTGCAGGAACTCCCAGTCCCTATAAGAGCTATTGCCTGAGGAAATTAAAACTCAGAAGTAGCTGAAGCAGCACATGCCTGCCCACACCTTAAATCCCCAAAAGCAGGAGCTGTAAAAGCTCCCAGCACTTTCCTACCCTCTGTTCTTGCCTGGGCATCCTGGCTCCTGTGCCACAGGTGATGCCACCTGAAGTTGTCCTTTAAAGCTGGGTGACAGAAAGAGCAGCACAGGCTCCATGCTCCAGCTGTGCTCCAAACACATCCCCAGCAGGAGCCCACGGATCCAGATCAACCCACCCAGGCCAGCTGGAAGAACTCAGCTCCAAGGCACAGAGCGGGGCTGAGCGCTCACACGGCTCCGTGGCCCTGGTGGGACCTCATTCCAGCAGCCAGAGGAGCTGATAAACTGGAGTCACTGTGACCAGCACTGCTCATAAAACCCAGTTTCCTCAGGGCACGTGTCCTTGTCCTCAAGCAGCCTCCAGGGCAGCGACCTCAGCTCCCCTCTTCACCTCAGGAGCCTCCTGACAGGAGGGGCAGCAGTGCTGGGACTTTTCTGGAGCCACACGTGTGAGTTTGGGCCGGGGCAGGTTCAGCAGCCAAGCTCTGCCCTCCAAAGGGTCTCCACTGGGATCTCAGGGGGAGATGACTGTGGCTACAGATGGGAAATACCACCAAAATCTTCCAAAGGAAATGATTACTTTGAATTTTTGAAATGAAATTACTTGAAATGAAGGAAAAAAAACCTTTAAAGGAAAGGGGAATAGTTCACCCTACATTTTAATTACCCTACATTTCCACTACAAATGGGAACAGCCTGACACTGACAAGAAATGAACTCATGGCCTCTAAAGTCAACTCCAGGGATCCAGATGATCCCATTCCCCATTAGGCTCTTCCCAACGAGAACTTCACCCCAAAAACAACCTCCAACGACTGTGCAGGAGCTCCACGGGGCTGTTCACAGGGCCCAGCTCTTCTGCTCTGTGTTTAAAGGCCTCTAATGCAGCTCAAAGCCTCAGGCAGGAAATGGTTTGGGAAGACAGCTGGGGGGTCTTCATCTTTTTCCTGGCATCCCACAGCAAGGGCAGGAGCATCCAGGAGCTGGAGTTCCCCTGGGAGAGCTGTGTGCACACAGCAGGACGTGCACAGAGCAGCTGGGAGAAGCTCTTTGGAGCTTCTCTGGGCTCCCTGCAGGAGGCTGGAGCTGCTCTGCATCGGAAACATCTGGAGAAAGGCAGCAGCAAACTCATGGAAGCAAGGGAGAAACAGGAGAAGCTGTCGAGGATGGAGGGTCCTTGATGCTGGGAATGGGCAGCCAGGGCTGACCCACAGCAGTTCCTGTCCCTCCGCCAACTGGACAGAAGGAAGAAAACTACAAATAAATCTCCTTCAGGTTCTACACGGAGCAATCCCCCTCGGTGGGGCAGGGTCCCACCTCCCGGCGGGCAGGCGGGGCCCGGGAGGCTGGGAATGCACAGCAGATCAAAGCAGCCCCCGCTGCCGCTGCCGAGCGGGGCCGGGCGGGCGCCGCTCCCCTGGCCCGAGCTGCCTCTGTCCCTGGCAGCCTCTCAAACCTGCTGCCCTCGGTGTCTGCTGCTCCCCATCAGCAATCCCACACCACCTAGAGCCTTGCCGTGCTCTGCACCCAGAGCTCAGCCCCGAAAACGATTTCTCCTCTCCCCCACATTCCCCCCGCGCGTGGACAGGGATGTTCTAACCAGCGCTGCCTTCAGACTCATTAAGAGGAGCAGTTATCACTTCAATCAGCCTCTTTAAAATAAGAATTCCGTGTGCAAACTGACAAAGTCATTCCCTAGGTCCTGCCAAGCCCTTTGCCGTAGGCAAAGGAGCTGAGACGTCCCTTAGCATCAATTTTGTTTGTTTATTTATAAAGTTCACATGTTTGATCTTTGTTTAGCAACTGTTTTCATCTCCCTGTCCAGTGGTAAGAACACAGCAGTTCTTCCCTTGAGTCAAAGAATCATGAGTTCTCTTTTCCCAGCTCTGGAAAGTATCCAGCATCAGCCTGGAGAGCTCATCCCAAATTTAGCCAGGCCGAGTGCTGGAGGCTCTGCAGGGAGAAGAGCTGCTCACCTCGACTGCTCACAGGCCAGGCTCTGGATGTCCCCTTAAATTAAGACTTTTCAAATATTTCCTCGTGCCTAATTCACCTCCCCCACTTGAGGTTGGTTTAGTATGCTGCCATCACGACCCCAACTTGCTCAGTCACAGCTTCTGGCAGTCCTGGAAAAACACTGACCCAGATTAAAACACTTTGGTTCTGTCAGAGCTGCTGCATTTTCTTTCCTGGGAGGCTCAACTGCTTCCAGTCTCACCCCTCTGCCTACAGAGCTCAGGAGACCCCACAAACCCAAGCACTTGGGAGGGAACCATTCCCCAGATCCAGGGAATTTACTTTTGCAGAGCGAATTCAGTGAAGCAAAGGCCTCAAGAGCAGTTCCTAAACTTTTGGGATTGAAAAGTCAGTCAGCTCCTCCTGGACCATTCCCATTAAACACCATCCCCTGATTCCCCATCAAAGGCTCTCCTTGGCCCCCTGTGATCCACGAAGAAGAATTTGGGAGCCACTGCAGTTGAACACATTCTTGATGAACGAGTCTCCACATCCATTCTCTCCTGGAGACTTTCAGAAACAGCAAAAACGTTCAGCTCCCCCTCAGCTTTCACTGTCCGAGAGCCCTCAAGCAACCCCGCTGCACAAGTTCCTTTTCCACCCCAGTGAATACAAACATCTGTCCAGGTTTCTCCCTTTCATACAAATCTCCACCACCCTCCAACAAACAATTTTATTCCTACACCAGGAAGTGCATCTCTCAGAGACACTCCCAGGGTCTCCTCAGCCTTTTAGCTTCTGTATTTTGCTGCTGTTTGTAAGGAAAACGAGTTGAGGAAACAATTAGAAAACTGTTTCTGGGATTTCCACAGCACAATTAGCACGACTTTGGGCAAACAGTGTGTTTTAGCCCCTTTGCAATGAGAAAATTGGACCTCTGGGAGGAAGGAGGTGGCACAGGGAGAGCACAGGGAATGTTCAGCCTCACCAGCTGCCCTCAGACTCTCAAAGTCTCCCCGTTGCTCAGTCAGCAGCTACACAGAACTGTTTGGTCCTGGGCTCCACAGCTTTCTCTGGAGCCAAAAGCCAGCTGGTTTCTTGCTGGGATGTCCAGGAGGAACCTGAGTCACCTGGAGTGTGATAAAAACAAAATCTGGCAGAAATACAGAGGTCACTAACCTGGTAAGAGCAGCAAATGATGATTATACACAAACCTTGTCCCATGTCCCCAGACATTTGCCCTGTGGGACATCATCATTCCCAGCTCAACACTGCCCTGTCACTGCTCCACACATGGAGAGGCTCCCGCATCCCTCTCTGGTGGATTTATGTGACCAAAGACTGCAAATCTTACAGCAAAACCACCTCTGACCTCACAGCTCAGTCAGTAAAACCAAGGGACGGTGGTTTGGGCTGGAAGGGACCCACGGAAATACAAAGTATTTAATCCTACCAAGGCTTGAATTGCTGCATTTGCTGCTCCTTCCTGCCCAAGCTCAGGCGATGGCATCCCAGATTACAGGCTCCAGGAATGTCTTCTGGATTCCACAAATTTCCTTTTAGAAACAAAAATCAGAGCCCAGCTACACCCCAAACACTCGGCAGACAGACGAGAGATGGAGCTGATAGGGCTGGGGAAGGTTGGGAGAACACTTCCACTGGTGGCTGGAGGTCCCTGCTCTGCAGAGCCAGGGCCTCGGTGGCACCCTCAGATTAAACCCGAGGCTGGGAGGGCTTTGCTGGGGTGGTGGAGACTTCTTTGAAAGCAAAAGGCAGTAAAGAAACACATCTGAAACTCAGAGCAAGAGCACTGAAACCCAGGAATTCTGCAATGGGATCAGTTCAATCTCAGCTCCTGAAATGGCCACTCGGGGGATGAAGCTGAACCAAACTGGAGGTTATTTTTTGATGTCTTTTAAATCAAATCTCACACATCTCTGAAAACCTGCATTCCACAGAAAAACAGGCTACCAAGACTTGTTCTTTCCTCCTAAAATCTGAAAAAAAAAAAATCTCACTTCTCCTAAAGAAATTGTGGAAAGTCATTACTTCTCAATTTGTTCCTAATTTTAAGAAAGCTCTAAACTTTCAGGGGCACCACAGCTGGTTATAATGTTAGAAATAACACCAATTCTGCCTTAAATCACATCACCACTGAAAAATCCCTAAACCTGAAGGCCAAAAATCAAGAATGTAAGTACTATTAAGTTGTGTTGTGTAGCTCAGCCCATCACCCCGCAGTCCTGGGTTACACATGAAATCTTCAAAAATAAGAGAAAGATCTGCTTGGTAGTGAAAATATAATTTTATTTAACAATAGCTGCCAGCAGTATACTGGTATATCTGTAAAAGATGTTCCAGAAAGTGAAAGACATAAGCAAACTACAACAAATTGTATCAACTCTTCAAGTATTTCTGCAAACCACGCTCCAATCCCTCCACGTCCTGTCTCGGGAGCCTCCATCCCCTAATCCTGCTCCCACCCCCTCCAGAAACCAAACACAAGAGTTGGTGGCACGGGTTCTGAGGCAGATGGAGCCTTTCTCACTCGGGTTATGGCCCTCTCCTGAAAAATGCTCCCTGGCTGTGTTCAGGTAGTTGTGAGTGGCAAAGGGAGCCCAGCAGAGCTGGCTGCACTTGCCCACTTTTCGCTCTGCACCCAGATAGGCATCGGTGGGTTTGGCTCGAGCAGCTCCCGTTTACTCCTGTCTGTGTTGCTTTGATACCAAATGCTAATTTGCTGCTTTAGCATAAAAATTTGATTACATCTCTCTTCTTATCATGGAGCTGCTGCACGCAGCTCTCGATCAGTTTGGACATGCCCACTGCGGAGAAAAGGCCGATTTTATGGGAAGATGCAAAGCTAAAAGCTGGCACTGCCCGTGGGGGACATCCAGGGAACAGATGGACAGGGAAGCTGTGGAGGGGATGGAATTGTTCCACGAGCCCACACGGCTCTTGTTTAACAGGCAGCCTTTCCACAGCAGGGATCTCTTCAAGAGGGAAAGCTTTGTTAAGGGGGGGAAAAATAGTAATAATGCATCTAGGATAATCTGTTCTCCCACACAAAAACAGGGTGCAGGTGATGGATTTTCCCTTTGTGTTCAGGAAATACACAAGTCACCTGTTTTAATGCGAATTTAAGCATATTTCAGCTTGAGAATAAAGTAAGTTATTCAGCATGCTAATACATGCAACCAACTTGCAAACAGGAATGCCTACTTGAAAGGGTAACTGCTGTTTTTAAATTGGAGAAGGGGCTAGAAGCAGCATTTTAAATTTAAACAGGGGGTAGATTAATTGCTGTTTGATGAAATTAAAAATGCATTTAAAGATCAGATTGTAAACAAGTTGACAGAAGTCAAGAATTTACATAGTTATGAAAGGGCTTTTTTAATTAGTGTGGAGCTGGTGATTGGGGCCAGATGAAAGTGCTCTGCCCACACCAGACGCTGCCTTTCCCCACTGCTCTGCAGGGATCACCTACGGAGCTGGGAGCTGCTCCTCTCCACCAGATTCCTGCTCCCTCCCCGAGCCAGGAGGGGCTGGGCAGCTCCTGCCACAACAAAACCGAGCAGCAGGAAGCCTGAAAGACACCCAGGACAGTTAGCAGTGCCAAGCTGGGGCTCATTGGAATTCCACCTCCGAGGGAAAGGCTCCCTTGCGCCGAGATAAGAAATCCACTGGTCACAGACAGAGCTTGAACTTTGTTTACAAGCTCTCAGACACAATTAAAACACTGAGAGAATGAGAATGGTTTGAAGGCTGCCTGAACAGCAGAGGGAATGGATTATCTCCAGAAGGAGCTGGAGCTGCTGTTTAAGGAGGCGGGGGTTTGTTTGCAGCAGCTGCACCCCAGGAACTCGTGGCTGTGGGTGCCCTGCACTCTGCACTCCAGGGACAATTCCCTTGGGAAGGGAGCACGGCCTGACTCCTACAACCCCATCAACACAACTTCCAAGGGCCATCCTGATCTGTTTTTGAAAGGAGAGCTAAAAACCTAACAAAGATATGCCCACAGCCACGTGCTTCCTACAGTTTTGTGAACTCTATGATGGCGAAGAGCACCAAACCAAGGAGGGCTGGGCTTGGGTTTGTTCTCACCCTACGTGTCATTAAAAATGCTGTTACCTAAATAAAAAAGTCATTCCTTTTTCTAGATGTCACCTTGTAGCACAGACTGAAGCCCTACAGAGGATTCGTATGGCTGAGGAACTTTATTCAGGAGGGGAAGGTGACATGAGAATACAGTAATTATTAAAGGGCTACAGTTAAGGTTTTCCTAACCACGTCACTCCCCAGGATTTTCCCTCTGTGCCTAAACATTCCTGTAACAAACCCGAACAGGGATTAAGTGTATCTAAGAGAGTTGCCTTGGAAAGAGATGTGACAGGACTGCTAAGTGCCTTTATATTGGAATTCTAGCTCTAGGAAGGCAAGGCAAGGCACCACAAGCCAGGTATACAAATATGGATCTGGTTCTCTACTTCTTCTATGTCAGACTAACTCCATGGGTATATAAAGTAGCAAAAGCAGGACGCTTAGAAAAGTCAGGCTGGTTTTCAGAAAGCCAGTGCTTACCAAAAAAAAAAAAAAANNNAAAAAAAAAAAAAAAAAAAAAAAAAAAATTAGTGTATAAAAGTGTTTATGTGAGCATTTCCACGTTATTGCAGAATGTTAAATATTCCAAGAACAACCTAGCAGGAATAGCACTTTCCAGCTTCTAAAATCAGTTAAATATAAAAGTATCTTTACAAAAAAATAGGCATATAAGTCTAGCATTCTTTGGAGTTGTTTATGATGGTCTTTTAAAAATAACCTAGCAGTTTATTTCGTGCATCAAAATCATTAATTTTAAACAAGAAAACTATTCCCTGGTTTAGAAACATTTGAAAGTTGCTTTTAAAAAAATCGTAGTGCTATTCCTCAGTGTTGCTGTAAAAAGATTAAAGTATAGTAGTGCAATGATTATGAGTATGCAAAACTGCAGTCCAGGTGCACAGACAAACAACTGGGATAAATCCAATGGAAAGGACTGGATTCCACCACCATTTCTTTACAAAATTCTCAGATTTCCTTTCAGGAAAAAAAAACCCCTACTATTATTTAAGGCAAACGTTCTCTTTAAAGGTCACTTTAGCTTTCTTCAGGGAAGAAAGGGCATTAAAAAGTTCCCATTTCATGGCTCTCAGTCCATTTTGCATCACTAATCATTGCACTGCTATTCCCCACCCAGAGCTGGGACACTTCAGTTTCCACGGACTTGGGGTACGACAGAACAGATTTTTAAGTAAAAATCACCAAAAAGACCTATACAAAACAAAGGCTCTTAACTACCAAAAAGAAAGCCACTTGCAATTCTTAAGGTGAACAGAGGGCAGCTTCCAATTCTGCTGTTTCCTGATGGTAAATCCTGACAATTTTTTGTTTGCTGCAACTCAAAATTCAGACAATGCAGGTGTTCAAATCTCCTCAAGCTCTTGAAGACACAATAAACATTAACTCTGAGCTTTGAGCTTCCTGCCCCAGCTCTCAAGCCTGGATTCAAACTCCCCTGATGCTGAGGTCATTCAAATCCAAGTTCCACACTGAGTCCATTCTCAACCATTACCGTGACTTCAAATCCAAGAGATTTAAAAAAAAAAATACAACAAAACAGATCAACAAAACATTGCCAAGTATTTTGCAAATGGCTCTTTTGGATACTAAGTTCCCTTCTCTATGTAAATAGGATAGACAAGCAGGTACAGTTCAATGTGTCACAGGTATGACAGTTGTGTACGGATCTTCTGGAAAAGCAATAAATTCCAAAATACATAAATATTCCTTGTACCATACAGTGAGACAGGATCCTAAACCAATTCCTGGACAAATCATGGACCAAATGTTTACAGAGAAAAGCAGCAGGGGCAAGACAACCCTTCACAGTGAAGAATCCAGAGTCACCCCAGTGCAACAGGAACACGACTGCATCGATAATATTCAAAGGCTGTGAGAGGAGGTCAGGAAAAACAAGGCTGTAATTAAGTCTGCAAACTTTAGGTAATTACTGTACCTGGTCTATCCACCGTGACTTGGAGTAACTGCGAGTTCATGCAAAAAAACAATTGCTATTTGATATGAAAAGAGCAGTCTGTTAGAAGCATTGTTACGGGATACGCAGGAAGTCATCCTTTGCAAGTGCTGATTACTTGGTGAGTCTCTTGGCTACATCACTGTAAGCTATTTCAATCTCCTTGTCTCCAGGACAGGTGTTGGTGAACTCATCCCTGCTGTAAGCATTTGTCAGGTATCTCCAGATCCCTGTCATCTCCTTGGGAATCTCGAAGTTGCGGTATTTTTTGGCCACCACCTGGAACAAAAGAATGACGTTATGAATTTACATGCTTCAGCTTAAAACACTTTTCCAGCCCTGGTCACCCTCTTGTGAAGTTATCCTTTCAACTTGGACACTTGGGGTCACTCCTGAAGTTTCCAGAAGCTGCTCCTGAGGGATGCTCCTGCCTTGCTCCCTTTGGGGTTGTCCTCACCCAGGGAAATGCCTCTGCAGCCAGGCAGAAACTGAGCCTGTGGCTCCATCTGCAGTACAGAGCTGACACAGATCACTGCAGGCAGGGAGGAGAACCAAACCATGCTTCTGTGGGCACATCTGCGCTCCTGTGGTTATCCCAGGCCGCCTCTTCCAAGATTCCAACTTGGTTTTATTTTATACAATCCCTTTGTTTCACGCTGTGTCATTTACTCTGTTCTGGAGCAGTTTCCTCTGCAGAAGTGAGCAGACACCACTTCAGCCATCACCTTCTCACCTGATCTTCACCTTCCTCCTCCTTGTGAGCTCTGTAGCTCCCTGTAAGCTCGGGGTCAGTGCAGGGAAATGGGGTTTGGCTCCTGCCATTCAAATCCTCTGCTGCCCAACCTGTCCTTCACACCTGCACTGAAGCCCACTGCTCCAAGCCCTTGTGAATGACTCGAATCTTGCACAACCTCAGGTGTTAACAGTGCACTTAAGCTTACAGACAGCTGAAATCAGCTGGGCTCAGGAATGTCACAAACCACAAACATTTTCTCCTGCATTTCCACTTGAAGCCCCCAGGTTTTACCTTGACAATGTGCAGTTTGGGCAGCAGGTTGCAGTCGGCCAAGGTCATCTCGTTGCCATCCAGGAACTTGCGGGTGGAGACTGTGACATCCTCCAGGCTGTTCTCATCGATCTCATCGGGGAGAGGGGAGTTCAGGTACTCGTCCAGCTTCTGCAGGGTTTTCAACAGGCCACGTTCTAAGGCTGCACAGGAAGGGAGGATTTCAAAACAAATTATAAACTGAGACTGCTACCAGATCTGAACTACAAACCCCACATCCCTGTGCTACCCAGAAACACGGAAGGATTTGTAAGCCTTGATCAGTTTTTTGTGGCCACAGCACTGCTGGAGCTGCCTCTGTGGTCACCAGAACACTGAAACTGGACCAGAATCCCTTTAAATATCCCACATACGCAGGTTATTTAAAAGCTGGCTAACGCAGGAGTTTGCACTCATTTAAAATACTGTAAGACTGTCCACAAGGGTTTATTTTTGGTTTAAAAAGTGGCTTATGTCAGTTTCTTAAGACTGTGCCTACCTGGCTTAAAGTGATTAGAATTAAGCTATGCGGGGGTTTATATACATTTAAACATAATCTGTTTAATGTCACATGCTCAGCAAACAGCCCTGAGCAAACACAGAGCACCCAGGCTGGTGCTGGAATACAGCAGGATATGGAATGCAGCAGCAGGTTTATGGAATGCAGCAGCAGAGGGCAGCACACCCCATAAAATCCCCATTTATTCCCCAACTGTTTACAAGTATTTTGCATCTCTCCCTTTGAAATGCAGCAGAAAATCCCGATTCCCTGAGTTTCGTTTTCCTTCTAAGTTCTCTGAGGACAAAATTGGTTTGTACTGAACTATCTAAAGTCCCAGCTGTGAGTTCTTTACCACTTATTGATCTCTCATGTTAAATCTCCTGTTTTCCCTCCACACAGAAAGGTTTTAATCCTTTAAAGTGACACAAACTAAGCTTAGCTCAGAATTCTGGATGGGAGCCCTCAGTCCTAGAGAGGTGAAATAAGTGCAGCAGATGCACAGAAATTCATCCATTGGGACATGACACAAAGTCTGCCTGAAATTTGCTTCTGGATATTAAAATATTTATCCTTCATTCAAGAGTTTTGAGTGGCTGTTGCACAGAGAAGATCCAGTACCAGGGATATTTACAGACCATGCACACCCCACTGAAATTCTGATAGAACTGAAGTTCTCTTTCAAATGTTGAAATCTTTGACATTAAATTCAAACAAGATTTAATTCATGAGACTCTCAAGTGTCCATCAACATGCAGCTAAACCTATCAGGGAGACAATTCCCACACAGCTGCTCTGAAAAACACAAGGCAATGACACCAGGAGTGCACTGTCCCCCCAGTGACCCACCTTCATTAGCTTCTGGTCTAGAGTTCTTGATAAATGCAGAAAATTTGGCAAATATATCCATTCCAGCAGTGTTGGATTCTGGATGCTTTGGTGAGAGTTTCAGGTACCTGAAAAGCAGCAAGCAGCAGATCTACAGCACATTTAGCAGAATGGTGCTCATTATCTATTAACTAGCACAAAATGGCACTTTCAAAAATATTTTACATCAGGTAGATTTACTAATTTATCCTTTTTCAGACTTTCCAGGGCTGCCAAGGGGGCACATCCCAGATCTGTAAACAACAATGCAGGGTTTTTCCATTTCAATTAATATCAGCTGTTCCAGAGAATTATGGATTCCACATCTTTTAACAAAAAACCTGAAGTCTTGCCATGCTAAAAAGACAAAACAGTTCAGTCTGTGGAAGGCAGTGTCTGGATCTGCCTGCCAGCTGAGGAGCAGAAAGCCAAGAGTCTGCAGAAAGTTTGAACACATTAAAACAGATTCTCACTGTAGTTTACTACAGGTCAGGAGTAAGTTTTGTACAGCAGACTCATCTTCGTTTGCATTATTTGGACACATCACCAGAACAGCCTGTGCCTGTCACCAGAAGGAAGAGTTTGAAAGTGCAGGAAGGATGACAGGGCCATACAAAGGGTAATTTTAAATTAATCTTTAAGAGAAAACCGTTTTTGCTATAAAGATGAGGGAGCTGAGGGGAGGAAAGTATGACAAGCAAGATTTATTTTCCATGTCTTCAGTTTACTGATGCTGAAGAACATCTTAATTAGGGCAGAAATCCCCTGTGAGAGCTGTGCCTATCTGAGGTGCCAAATTACCACTTTAACACTTACTTGGGTGGGGCCAGAACATCTTCCAGGAACTCTTCAATCTTGTTCACATCTGTTCTCACTTCCCCATTGTATGTGATGAAGGGTGGGTGAGTGCCTGGAGCCAGATTCTGAAGGTCTGCTGGTTTTCTGGGGTGAGATGCAAACCAATAAAGAGTAAGCAGGGGACAATTTCATTGCTACAACCACAGAAGCACTGCTGAGGTTTTCACATCCTCAGTTTTAAATAGATACCACCGGTTTTCTTTCCAAGAAGTGAGTTTACAGTTAAACATTTTGAATACACTTGCTAACAAATAATTTAAAACAGTTAAAAACAATTTCCTCCTACCTCTGGCTGTGTTTATTCTCAAACCAATACAGTGTTGACTAGAAGAGGGATATCCATACACACACCACACAAACACTCTCCCTCTTTCCCAAGCCCTACAGAACAGTTTATATATAGCATAATCTGTGCTAATCCTCCCCCTTCACACAGAGCTGCTCTGGAAATAAGCAACTCTGATACAGCACAGTGTATAAACCATTTATTACGTGCCCAGGGAGTTTGGTTCCAGGCAGGCTGACAGATGCTTAAACATCACATTTAAAATTATGCTTTGATTTCCTCCAGTGGAAAAAAATGCTATTTCCAAACAAGAGCAGCACACCTGGGAGAGGAACCCCCATGTTAGTATTGGACATGAGAGAAACAGCAAAAAGCTGAAATGCTCAGCCATTTCTAACAGTTCCAACTACCATTTCCTTCAGGCAGAGCAGAGCAGCCTGGCCACCACCTCCTGCTGGCCCAGCAACAACCAACCCTGGCCCAGCTGAACACTCTGCCAAGGCAAAGCTGCCCCTTTGCTGCTGTTTGAACAAATCCAGACTGGACCATAACTCCTGAACTGGGGTTGAGCCTTGGCCAGCATGGCCACGTTTCCCAGCCAGCTCCAGGCATCCAGGAACTGGATTTACAGGAAACTGCAACTGCAGTTCAAGAAATCCTCCTGACAACACCAGACTGGGAAACTAAACTGGTAACATCCACAAACACAGTCCTGCAGGGCAGCACGAGGAAGCAGCGTGTTCAGGGAGGGCCCTTGGACTCTAAACTCAGCACAGTTTCCAAGTTTATCTTGTTTTCCATTTCTTACAAAATGAAGAAGCCCTGCCAGAGTTTCATGTCCTGCCCACTGCTGCCCCTTTAGTAGTGCCAAAGTGTGCTTACTTGTAAGGCTGAATGAGAAAAGTGATTTTCATACTTTAGAATATTCCATGCCCTGCTTTAAGCCAGGGGATGGAAATCTGATGAATACAAGAATTTAACTCCTTTCAGTTTTTAAGTTTCCGAGAAGTTACTTCTCACTAGGAGTTGCCACCACTCTCTCACTTTTAGGATTTAAAGTCTGTCATCGGGTAATGCTTTAAGGAGCTTAACACTTCATTTAAATACAGCTTTGTAACTCCCAACAATTACAGGAAGTCATCGTGGCTCCCTTCCAATTCCCCATGTTGGCCAGATAAAATTCCTCAAAAGGAATGTTATTTTAAAAACAAACACGGGTAAGACCACCGGATCTGCAGGAGCACTATCAAAGGCAAGCTTTAGCTCAGAAACAGATTATTCCAAAGAACTAACCAAAAAACTTCTCCAAAGAACCAGAGTGCATCTCAGAGCACTTTATTCATCCAGGCAGACCACCTGGATCCTTCAGGAGAAAGAAAGCAGAGATTAAGATCCCACAGCCCAGGCCCAAACATAACTCAGGGTTTGACTTCCAGTTTGCTGCTCCTGCCAGGAGATTATAAACAAGCCCTGCTTTACCACAGCCTTTGGAGCACAAGTACACAGGAACAGCCTTAAAAGGCTCAGAGTACAAATTCCCTTAACAGTCAAACAAGAAGGCAATTAATGTAACAGTGAAGTTTTACTTCAGAGATAAAGCTGGAGAGCTCAAAAAACAAACCAAACCCAAACAAAAAAACCCTACTATAACCGCTCCAAATAATTCCAAGATGGTTTGTGCCTACCCCAAAGTTTACCAGGGGTTTTGGAGGCAGGGCCACATTAATTATGTGGCCATCACTACCCCCAGAGTTAAGGTGTAAACACCTCATGGCTTTGCCACAAACCAGAATAGCAATTAGCATGCAAATTATTTCTTGCAGAGCAGACAAAATCCAGCCCCCAAATGCAATACATTTACAAATTACACAAGTACTGCAATGAGGATCTAAAGAGTAACACGGGGAAAAGTCAGCACTAAAACCCCAGCTCCCCAGCAGTACTTCACACTGCTGAAGCTGGATTCACCTCAGGCCAGTCTTTAATACTTAATTTTAACATTTAGTATCGTTATTTAAGCTTTGTCTGTCAAAGGAACGGCAAAAACTCCAAATGCAGATGTTTCAAACAGGATTTCAGCACTCAGCTGAAGGCAAGCTGGCCCTGAACGCTGTTCCAAGCCCAACAAACGGTTTGTGCACTGCAGCTCTGCTCTGGCCTCCAGAACAAGCCAGAGCTCTGAGCGCTGAAATGCTGCTGCCCAGAAGGGGAAGAATGAAGCCTCTGTGTGCCCAAAGAGAGGGAAGAAATGCCTGACTCCTTGCAGAGGGTGGGACTGCCCTCCTCGTTGGCCTGTGTGCCTGTTCTGTGTGTTGAGAGCAGAGCTGGGAAGGGCAGAAAGCGCCTCTGCTGGCACAGTGCAGCTGTGGAGGGGAAATCACACGGCAGAGCCGGGCAATCCAGGCTCAGCTTTTCCTGTGTCCCAAGTCCCCCACTTGCGAACTTTTGTACCCAACCATGACCTTCTCAGCCTCACAAACAGACAGGGCTGGCCTTGCTGTTGTGCACCAATGACGTTATGAGGCAGAGGCAAGCAAAGCCTTGAGTCTTTCTTTGGCCAACAAAATAAATTCACTTGTTTAAAACCATTCCTGCTCTGCTCTTCAAGTTGGTGTCTAACAGGAACAAAGAGCAGAGGAGATAATTGCCTTGAATAATGTGCTTGCAAAAGCAGTTTCTTGTGACGATATTAAGGCACCACCTAACATCTATTATCACTGGTAGTGATAGCAAGGGAAAACAGCCCCATCTGATATCAAACATTTCCTATTATGCACTTAGCTGGATGTGATGTTCTGCAAGGTTCACTGCTCTGCCACTGGGTATTGATCGGTCCACAGTGTTAAAGTTGTATTTATGAACATTTAAATAAAGTCTGAGAGGAATTCAGTTTGTATCAATATCTATTCCAACCTGAATTAGCTTCAGTGGTCCTTTGTTTCCTTTCCCAGAGAACCCCTTCAGTGCACAACACAAAGGTGGTTTATTTGACCTATTCCCCTGCAGATCTTTAATTTTGCACTTGTTTTGTGTTTTCCCCTCCTCAACAGAAAGAAAAAAAAACCAAAAGAAAGCTTTCCTTGTGTACGGAAGGTCAACTTTAAACATCTGCAACCCATTTATATGCTAGAAGTTAGTCTTATATCCCATTCCCCTATCCAATTAACTCCAAGTTGCCAAGGGGACACAAAATAAAGCCAATTCATCAGGAATATTTGACATTTTAATGATATCTAAACTGCAGCAGTAAAAAGCCTTCCAAGCCTGAAATATCTCTGTCCACCTTCTCCTCCTCCTCCCCACCTCAGTAACTGCAATAGGTTAAACAACACCATCATTAAAGGCAGAGGAAATCCCAAACCACCAACAGTCCACAAGCACGAGTTCTGCTCCTGAGTTGCCACAAACCACAGGCAGGGCTCAGTGGAAGCTGTGACACATTTGGTTTATGGGGCTGGCAGCACCAATATTTGCAGGGAAATCCCACACTGGCCAGAAAAGCTCTTTGAGCAGCTATAAATGCACCCAGAGCTGACAAAAGCTGCTTTCTCCCCCTCACCACACATGGAAGTCTTTAACACTCCTTGCCAGCACTGAAGCAGCAACTTTAGTGATTTTTAAAACCCAAACAAGGCACCTCCCTCAAAAAAATCACAAGAGGTGAAGTCCAGCAGGGTGATTTCTCCCTTATATGTTGGATTCAGTGGAGAATACTGTGTTTCTGTTGGCTTTATTCCTGAAATTCAGGTTTGGAGGCACTGGCAGCCTCCCCTCTCTGCAGAGCTGTGACCAACAGAGTTTTAAATCAGTGCTGGGAAAACATGACTTCACACCCAAAGCAAACACAAAGCCCCTGCTGAATTTAGCACTTTCATGAAAAAGAATGCCCAACCTTAGGAAATTAAGAGTCCTGCATTCACTTCTCACCGTTTTTAGCCACCAAGGTACTCATTTCATACAGAAGTTGCAATTTAGGTGACAGCATCATGACTTATCCAGCTGACACTGAACAAGGGCAGCATATTCTACATTTTATCCCTACCATTTCACTTGGATTTACCTTATGGACAGGTATTTTCATTATTACTGCATAATAACAAAAATTATTGTTAAAAACATTAAGAAAAGGAGTAGGCTGCACATTGTTTGTGACAATTATCCAACAATCACTGGAGATTTGACCAGAGGGTGGTTGACCAAAAATATCCATCTGTCCCCAGTTAGGGGATCTTGATGTGAAGTCAGTAAAGGAAGATTCAATATTCAGTTAGAAAAGGCTCTGTGTGAGTTTTACAGAAGAGCATCACTGAGATGCTCAAGAGAGCAAATTCAGGAGAACTTACCAGACCCATTATTTTTGGTTAAACCATCAGTGATGCACCAGGTTGCCTCAGTTATTAGGACAGACTTTAATTTCACAAAATCAGCCTGTAAGCCATAAAAGCTCTGACCAAAGCTTTGTTACACCAAGGGTGCTGAACTCTTGCTGGTCCAATAAATCAAGTATTTCTTACCTCTTCAGGTCCACTGTTGTGACACTGAACACCACTCCCTTCAGCCACAGAATCATGAAGAGCCTCTGGGAGAAGGGACAGTTTCCTATGCTCTCACCATCACTGCCAGCCTGCAGGACAGAACAGAGCATTAATTTGGGGGTAGGACTGTGCCATCTACACATCTCACAAACACTGAAACATCTTTAGTTAAACACCCACTCACTACAACTGAAATTGCCACATTTATGAAGTTTTTACTTGTCATGTCCTTCAGCTGCTCAGAAAAATGTATAAAACAGTATTTCAGCCAACAAAAGTTATCTTTGACACTGAAGATGATGCAGC
This sequence comes from Machaerirhynchus nigripectus, assembly GCA_013397975.1. NCBI lineage: Eukaryota > Metazoa > Chordata > Aves > Passeriformes > Dicruridae > Machaerirhynchus > Machaerirhynchus nigripectus. Next base: position 66,062 of record VZRQ01000591.1, read on the forward strand.
TGCCCTTGGCAGCAGAACAACCTCCTCTGAGCAGCCACACCTTCTGATGGCAATTTTCCAACGTCAGTGTTGTTCTTTGCTCTTTATTATTCTTTTTTCTTTCTTCTCCAAGGCATAGCTAATTAATTGTAGTCATCTTCCAGTTCAGTGCCTCTATCTCTCCCTGTGCAGTGCTACAGGGAGCCAACTGCAGGCAGGAACTGAGAATTGATTGTACTGCAGGTGTTGTGAGGAAAGACATAACTGTGAGTACATAGAGACTTCACTGACAATTAAATAATATCCCAAAGCCACTTTTTATAGGCAATTTATCAATCAGTCTTTGTCCTACCACAACAAAGGTCCATTAGAAAGCGGCAGTGAGCTCCCCAGCGATAGCACACATCTCATCATCGCTCTGACAATGAAGGATGCATTGCTGAGTTGGAAAATTTTGGATTTTACTGGGCTAGAATGAGGCATTGGAAATCTTTGTTATAAAATTCAATCCTCTGAAAACTGGTTCAGTGCTTAAAGCAGCCATATATGTCAGATTATCCTGACATGTACTTTATATCAGATGAGTTTCAATGGATTTTGCTTATTATTATTAGAGTCCTTCCAAGAGTGATTTTCATCAGTGCAGTTCTCAAAGCCTGGCCAATTCTTTCATCATCACAGTGAGGAGAATTAAGGAAGACTTTGCAAGTTAAGAAGAGTAACAGCAGGATTATCAAGGCCAGGAAAATAGAAAGTTTTTCAGTGAAACTGTCTTAAATTCAGAAAGCTGTTTTGGTTTTTGTAAAGTCACGGGGCCTTTGTAGATAAAGCTGAGTCTCCTTTAACAGCTGCTGAGGATTTAGAAATTAATTAATGTTCCCACGCCTTATGGACTCATTTCTGCAAGTGTCCCTCCTGTCAGAGCTTCCAAAGAGCCGGCTGTAGATACAGAGTCAGTTTTCTTCAAACCTTTATTACTGTCATTAATGAAGACTTGAAAGGAAAAGGAAGTTGTCTTCATGCCATAAACTACAAATTGCCTCCTTTATCTTTGAAAAGTAAAGCCAAACTCGCAGCAGATTATCGTTACTGGACTGTCTTAAACTCTGACGTGTCTGCCCAGGAGACTGAATTCTAGAAGCATCCAGAGAAAGGGGAACCAGAGCCAGTTTGGGCACTCTGCTCTGCACAAGCTCAGCCCAGGGGCAGGTACCTGAGTGAGGATCCAGCTCCGGGGATCCCTGAGCTCCGGCCTCATCCCCACACTCACACCAGCAGTGACTCCACTGCACTCTCATCCGGCAGCTGTGCTGCCTTTATGGATGTTAATGTTTAACACATCACTGTCCCTCCACGCAGCAGGGTGGATTTCAGCAATTCCCACCAGAGTTACATCCTTGTGTGTACACTGCAACTGACATTTCCTGCAGGTAAATTATAGATTTATATTCACCTACTTTTTCTGCTGCCACATGTCAGATCTGATCTACCTTTGGAAAAAGGGATTGAAAAACACAACGCTGCATCCCAGCTAAGGAAAATACGTATTTTGTACTGCCCAGGGTAATTCATGTTTTGAAGCAGAAATAATTCTTTGACTCAGAACTGATCTCGATCTTCAAGTTTTATGGCAGCTTCAACCCAGCTACTTCAGGCAAAAGCCCTGAGTTACACTGCAGTAACAGCTCAGGCTGAAATCCCCATCCCATTAAACTTTACCTCTCTTGGCCCACTGGAATCCAAGGCAAAGCTACTTTAAAATCACAGACTGCACAAAAAGTTGTTTAAATTTTCAGGCATAGCACTGACCTGTGGCTTTCACTAAGATCCATCCTCCTAAGCCAAAATCAAAGTGACCAAAAAAGGTCAAATGCATTTACTTATCCCAAAACTTTCCTTCTCTCACCACACGTGCAACATTCAAAGTGAGCAACCAACCAATAGCATCTGCTTTAGTTTAAGCAAGACGGGATTTTGGGATTATTTGAGTCAGAAGAAAGGATTAGAGCCCAATAACAGTGCTATGAACAAACCCTGATGCACTTTCAGAGCCCAACAGCCTAAACGGAGCCCAGACTTTTCTGTCTGCAAACGTTTGTCCCACTTCTGCTCCAAAAAGTCCCAAGTTATTCTGAGCACACACTGGAAAAGGAATGCACTCAGAATGCCAAGAAACTTTGGCTCCAGTGCTCTTGAGCCAAGGAATTCTGCTCTGTAACTGTTTGCCCGAGAGGCCCATTTTGTGTCTCTGTGTTGGATGCCCCGGCTGCTGCAGCCCCTCCTCAGGAGCAGCAGGCGCTGGGTTCTCCCTCAGTCCCTGAGGATTCTCCTCTGAGGGTCCCCAGTCTGGTGGATGTTCCTGCAAGAGTCACTCCTGGCTCTCATTTTGTCCACTAGAACAGAGCTGTGCTGGCAGTAAACTCTAAACCTTTCAATACTGCAAGAATATCCTGAAATTGGTCACGATTTGTCATGCAGGGGGTTAATCATGGAATAATTGTTGCTTGTCATTGCCTTGTCTTTGAATTTAGGCCATGAAATTCCAGGATATCTTCAGTGTCTAATCCTCATCACCATCAGAGTAAAGCAAAAATTAGATGTCGACTTCTTTACACTAACCTCAGCATAGGCTTTTGTTAATTTAACAAGATTATAGTTATTCTATACTGAGGAGCTTTGGGGTTTTATTTCAATTTCTTTTTAAAACCAGTCCAAAAATCTTTACTACCAGTAATATTACTAATATTACTAATGCCAAACTGCCTGCAATTAGAGCTAATTTCCAATTCTACCATTGCCCACTGAAGGATATGTATTCCAAAACCTCACCATATATCTAATTTCACTGAATTTCAGATTTTCAGTTGTAGGGATTAGGACCAGACAGAAAAAGTGCCATACCTCACACACAGCAGGGAAATGTGGAATTTTTCACTTGTGTGTTTCCCTCTACAAACAGATTTTAATTTAAAAAACTTCTGAAAAGGTGGCAAAAAGGACCTTGTTAATTGTAGGACGTGGCACAGGGAGAGCAGAGCTCACACGCACCAGAACACTGCCCTACAGTGTTCTGTGAAAACAAATAAAGCTATTTTTAAAGAAACATTAAATCAGAAAGGAAGTTCAAACAAGAATGGGAGAGTTACAAGGCAGTAACACAGATCAGCTGCTCATTGAGAAGCCAACCTGGTTTATCACAGCCACAATGAAACTCCTGGCAACGCCCAGTGCCCAGCAGCTCGGCCCATGCAGGAGTGCCAACCCTTTGGAAAGGGAAAACCCCAAAAAAATCTACTTATCCCAGTGTCTGGAAGCCTGAGCTTAGCTCAAAAGCCACCTCCTCCCTTTCTCTTCCCCTGAGCAGTGATTTCATTCAAATGAGACTGTTTTTCCAAAAGAAAAACCCCTGAGAGTACAAGTAATCAAACATCTGTTTGAGTGGCTGAACAAGCCACCGGAAGGAAAAAATCCATTTAAATTGTGAAATATTTGTCTTTACAGCTGCATAAAAATTAACCTGAGTCCTGACACGAGAACCTGTGTGGATTTACTTTAGCAAGGGAGTGCTGAAGTTTATTGCAAGACTAACAAAAAACCAGACAAGCAAAGAAACACCAAAAGGGCACAAAGCCCTTCTTACACAGCACAGATCTGAGAATTCTAGAAATCCTTGATCCCAGAGACTCCTGCAAAATTGTTTCAAATACTACCCAGGTAAAAGGAGCCCACTACGAGTTTCCCAAACTGGATCAAATAACTGCAGAATAATAATAAAGTCAAAGTGCATCTGATGAGCAATGTAATACAGCTCAGTCTCTGCCTACAAAAATAAAACAAAAGGAAGGGCAGAAAACCATTTCTTAATTTACCCGAAACTCTCAAGGGAGTTTCTCCCAGATTTGACATACCAGAAGGGGTAGAAAAAGTTTGGATGAAGCAGGATAAAGACATTTTAGAAACATCTCACAGAATACTTTTCACCAAAGACAGCTACTGGAGCCATCTGATTGCACCACCAAGGAAATCCCCACTCCCCCAAGTAAGAAATCTTCACTCTGCAAAGTCTAGAAGAATAATGTTGCAACCAATAAACAGACTGGGGGAAAATGAAAATAAACGAGAGGATATGTTCCAATTTTGAACTCAGCAATCTTCAAATACGTCTCGAGTTTTAACAATGAAAACCAAACCTGCTGAGAAACCTGCATGAGCAACCCAGCATGATGCAAAGCCATTGCCTCAAACCAGCAGATAACAATCAATTTTGCACGTTTAATGAGCAGTAAGCTCATTCCAAAACTGAGTAATTAATAATAATCCTTTAAGGATTACTGTTTTGAGAGGAAATGGTTTAAGGTGAACTACCAAAGCGATTCAAGTGAAAAACCTGCAGCAGTTCCAGGCTCCTGAGATAAAAGAACAGAGAATACAGAAAGGAGTGGTTTGATGTTCCACACATGAAAAGGGTCTGGGTGTATCAGCCCAAATCCTTGGACCTTTATCTTGCCAAGCTGAACAGACAGAATTCTGTGGTGCTCATTGAGGGTGTTTTCAGATAAGATGTAAAGAATTACACCCACGGAAGAAGTGTGACAGTAATTGATGTAACAAATGCTCCCCACAGTGCCATTATTCCCACTGTTCCCTGTGTGCTCAGGCAGTGGATGGATGAGCCTCAGGGATGCTCTGTGCAAACACTCACCCTGCAAACCAAAGCAGACCTTAAAGGCTCCCAATGGCTCAAATATTGATGAATATTGATGTTTTCCTCTATTCAAAGAGGAAAACAAGTGACAAGGTAACAAAGTGCAGAGACCAGGGCTGGAAAAGCTTATCTGCAACAGTGTTCCACTCCTTGTTACCCTTCCAGACCTGCAGTTTGGGAAGGGAGTTGGTTTGTGTTTTTAGGGGAGGAACAGGTCAGGGAGCAAGGCAGAGTCAGGCACTGACTGAATCCGGTTCAACCAGATTTAATCTGAGGGCTGAGTGACAGGGACACTTCCTCCTGTCACCTCTGCCTCTCAGGACAGGGCACAGCTGGGGCCACAACCTCCAGGGCACAGCTTTTCCTTGTGCCACCAGGCAGAGCAAAACCAAACAGGACATTTCAACACAGGGTGGCACAAAAATGGGGCTGATACTGCTGACAGCCCAAAGAAGTTCCCTGCCACAGTGAACAAAACCAGGACAGGAGGGAATGAGGGAGGAAAACCCAACAGCATATCCTGCAGAGGATTCAGGACACCAGAAGGACCTTCATGCCACGTTTCAGTGCACATCAGGCATTTCATTCCTGTCACTGGGAGCCTGCAGGGACAGGCAGAGCAGCCACTGTGGGGACAGAGGAGAACTTAAACCACTCATTGTCACTGTCGTAAAGCACTGACAGTGAGCAAGCAAAGCTTTCTCCAGCCTTCGTATGGGAAGATCATCTACAGATACCTCACACAGGAGCAAAGGCAAGTCTCCAGACAGCGCAGGTGTCAGGGCACATGTCCTGTGTACTCCAGCTGACACCACAGCACAGCTTTTTTAAGTACTTTCAAACCTATCCTGCACATTTACTGCTAAACTGAGTTTAAAAGTCACTAAAGGCTCAGTCTGAGAACAAAATAAGCTTGTAGGACCCATTAAGAAGATTTATTCACACAGTTAATATCGCTGACAAGCAAGCTAACTCCTGTATTTCTTCCACAGTGTTAACAAGATTCTAAATGAAACACGCAGCACCACTCTCCTCAAACACAGGGCAGCAGATTGGCACTTTACATCACTTACTCCAAATTCACCTTTGTTCCTACTGCCACTGGTAACTGAACTCCAACATAACCTTCCCTGATACCTTTCAGACGCTTCTGAACCCAGAAGGTAACATTTTTCATAAAAGAATACAAAAACAAGCAAGTCCCTTATTACGTGGCACACACAAGTAAGAAAACGTCTTTCAGGAAAAGAGCGCACATTCATTTCCAAACTGCAGACTGACCTCAGCCAGCTCCAAATGAAGCTCCCAGCACCTGTGTCTCAGCCTTATCTTCACACCGTCAGTGTAAGCCTTTAGTGCCTTCTGAAAGTGAATTTTTAAGTTGGTAACTCTGTGTGAAGCTAAACTCTCAAGTCACAATCACCACACCCCACCCAAATACAGCTCTACTGAACAATTTAGGCCATCACTGCCACCTTACATAGCCATTCCTTTGAGGAAAACATGGGGAAAATTGAAAACAAAAAGCACCAGGTCAGTGCTCACACCTGGAATTCTCAAAGAAAATTAGCCTAAGATAATTAGCGTATATTTGCTATATGCTGACTGACATTAACACAGCCAGGGCAAAACCAACCTGAGTTACCACTGCCTCTCCTGAGCTCTGTGACCATTTGTAATCAGCCCAAGTTCCGCATCAGCTGAAATTCCTTTAAACTCGAAAAATACTTCAAAATAATTAAGTGAAGTCCCTGTGTTTACTTGAGATCTGCCTCTTACAGCAGGGAAAGGAATGTTTGTCAGCCCATTCAAGCTGCCTCTTAAGTCATTACCTTTCCGATAAGTCACCACTGTGTCACACACGGGACTAGAACAGCCACTGGCCATTTTAGGATGATGTTATTTTTAGCCCGGTGATGCTGTTCCCAAGAAAATAATTAGCAGACTTGTCTTGCCCACCTTCCTGTAACTCTTACTCATTGCTACCCAATTCTAACTGAAAAGCTTTTGGAGAAAGTTACGGGATCCTCATTATGTATGTAAGTAAGTTCACAATTCAGCAGAATTTAATTAAGCGCTTCTAGTCCTTTGGAGAACAGGAATTACTCCACGGTCATCCTTTGAGAGAATCAAATGGAGAGTCCCAAACCTGCTTTAAATACAAATCAGCATTTTCTTCATTGAAGAAATGAACTTAATGATAGGAACAGAAGACCCTGGGTTTATTGTAGGCAGACACACAGGGCAGGACACTTCCTGGCCTGGCATGGGGAAATTCAATTATTCACTAATGGCACAAGCCTGGCATCTCTGCTGTGGCAGTATCTTGAACAGAGAGCTCGTGTTGAACAAACCCCCATACGATCAGCAGGGCCGCACTGACTAAAATGTGCTGGGTAACATCTTGACACAATCTCATCATATTCTGGTAGGAAACTGTATGCAGACAATTAACTCTGCAGCACTGAGGGTTTCTTTTACGCTGCCTGAAAGTTGCCTTTGGGCCTCTAGCACATAAACCTAGAGCAGGAATTGCTCATGACAGTGATTCTCTCTCCCTGGACTTATTAAGTTTGTTACAGTACAGTGTGTGCCTTGGCTACAGCCCAAGAGACCCATTTCCAAACCTCCCCCACCAAATCATGAGGCATCAAAATGAGAGGAAAGAACTGCAAACTCTGTCACTGAGGCTCAGAAGAACCGAGTTGAATTTGTATCTGTGGCATGTCAGAGTTCCTCAAACAAACCTCTGACTGTGCATCACTTCCGTGGGCCAGCAAAACACAGAGCTGTGTTTGTGGTATTTTATAACCTCATTTAGAGAGAGATGAGCCAGGGGCTGGGCAGATGAGCAGAGAGAACAACCAAGAGCTGCTCCAGCTTCACCCTGGGCTGCTCCTCCTCCTCCAGGTCATTCCAGCCCAGCTGACGTGGACTGAACCCTCCCAGAAGCAGGAGAGCCCAGAGCAGGTTCATGTCAAAATCCCAGCCCAAAAGGCACCACCTGGGAGCTTCCAAGTGCTGGTAAAACACAGGATGTACAGCTGAAACCACAGCTGCCTCCAGCCTGGGCTGCGAGCAGCAGGGCCCACAGAAGGAGGTGTCAGTGAAGACAGAAACTACCCAAATTCTTAGCAGCCTCTCAGAGAGCAGTGCAGTTCTGAACTTGTTCCTCTGCTAACAGCACATTCAGAAGCTCCAGGAAGGAAAAACATTACCTGAGACCAAAAGCAGGGCTGGAATTTTTATTTTAGAATGAAGGGCTTGAGGAAGGCTTGCTCCCTCTCCAGCACAAGCAATGCACGAGTAAAAGGCACCTCCCTGACTGAATTCCCCCTTCCCTGGGAGATGGGGTCCGAGTTTCCTCCTCTGGGACACATGTCCTTATCTCCCTGAGCTCCAGGACAGGGTGTCTCACCAGGGCACCAAATGCAGCACTCTGAAAGGCCACAGAAATCTACTTAGGCTTGCTTTGATTTTATTTTTAGATAAAAACCAAGTAAAAAAGCTATTTCCTTTACTTCAGAAAAGCAGCTCTCCAAAGGACAGAGCAGCAAAGTCCAGCCAAAATAGTAAAGCTTCAAGAGAGCCAAAAAACTCTGAAGCAGGTCCAGTAGCACTGACTGATCCCATTAGCTCTTCCCAGGAAAATATACAGATATGACTTCACTCCTGGATTACACTCCTATATTTAGTTTATACCTAATATGGAGATTCAGTGTGCAGAACTCAGTCATTTCCTTTCCTCGGGTAAGTTCCTTGCCCTTTGTCTGGCCAACAATACAAGGAATAAGTCTGAGCTCTCAGAATTCCCACACAGAGATGTTTGTATTTAACAGCAGTTTAGCTTATGTTTTTCACTTCAGCAGAAGCAAACACCCTAAAAATCCAGATTGTGCCACAAATGCATTTGACCTGAATTAAAAACCCCAAACTACTCAAAGCAAGTTTAAGAAAATTAACTATTATCTTTTTTTTTAGGGAAAAAAAATATTCTAAATAAAGGATTCAAAGCTCCAGAAGTCAAACCTCTGTTTAAACTCCTATGAAGACAACAATTTTGGGTTTGGGTGTTTTTACTACTAAAATATGCACAAACTCTTAATACCACAAGGGAGCACCTAGCATCTATTTTAAGACTAAAACTATATTATTCCACACTGAAAAATATGCAGGGAAAAAAACCCCAAACCTGATTAGGACAATAAGCTGTTTGTTACGGGTTATTTACCAAGATACTTTGAAGATAAAAATCAAATTAGATGGATAACAAATACAGATGTAAATTATTTTTCCATGAACCATCAATTTGCAACCAACCACCACCTTAATTAAATTTTGTTGTCTTAGACAAACTAAGTGCCTACCCTGGCAGACAAAAACCACCTTGTTTTCTCCCACGCTGTCCAGTTAAAGCTTTACAGAACTGCACTGCTCAGTTCACTGGGGAAAGAGAACATCTACCAAAACAAGGCACCAAATCCAATTACTGCCAAGTACAGTTATCCAGCCTCAAAAGTTGTTCTTGTGGATTTTTAAGTGGTACATCCAGCCCAGCCAGAAGCTGGGATTGATGCAGGCACTGCTACAAAAGCTTGCAGGCCGCCTTGTGTTTGTCACATCACAACAAATGCTTCATTTAAACACCATCTCAACACACACTGGTGAGAAAATAACAGTTCAGGGCTTTCTTTTGTCCCTTTGAGCTAATGAACACTTTTAAAAATCTAACTTTAGAGTGCAACAGTCGCTTCCCAGAGCACACAGCTTACTGTTTAGCTTGGAATTCAAGGAACTCCCCAATTAGATCCTTCCAAACAGATTTTTGGAAGGGACAACTCAGCCTTCAAAAATCCATGTCCAGAGAACCAACAGCTTCTCTGCTCTCCCCATTCCAACAAAAAGTCGGTGTTGCTCCTCGAATAAAGAACTCTTTCCATCCCCAAGATGAGGTCAGGATAACCATGGAAGGACTAGACAGAGCCATGAGTCACTCCAGGCTGGGAGGGGAATGATTACTAACTTCTTAGCATGCTAATCCTGTCCCAGTGCTGCCCACTGCCAGATTAGCAGGCCCTCCCACCCACTCCCTAAGTTGATGTAAGGATTCCTCAGATCTTATTACTTCTCAACAATCAAGTATCTTTATGTCCACACAAAACTCTCTTTAAAGAGGATCTCGCTCTCTTTATACATTTTCACAAGAATGCTGGTGTTCACGATGCCCTTCCCCGCTTTGTGAACTCATCACTGCACATTCACCCTGTCACAGACTGACACACAAAAGCTTGGACAAGGCTTGGATCCTCAGTGTTCATTTATCCCTGACTTTTGACAGCATCCAGGCCCTAAGTTCGCCCCACAACATGTGCTCTGACACACAAGCTTCTTCCACTTCAAGCCTTCAATGCACACCCTGAGAAATCCCAGCTGGGAAAACTGAGGACAGATTTGTCTTTTGTAGCAGGATCTGTGTTCCAGGAATGTGTCCCTGGCATCTGACCCACGGAGGGAGTGACTCACAAGCACCACTGCCCATGCCCATACAACCCAGCCCGCAGCCCGTGAAGGGCCACGAGCTGAAATGTGGGAATTCACACAGCTTTTAGATCCCTCTCAGGGGAAAGGAGGAAAAGTGCCTGAGTGTTAAGACACATTTCAGCTGCACAGTCAAACACAAGTTCTCCTGACAGTCAGAGCTGTCTGGATGTTAATCATTGGGAAGGGGAGAAGGGATGCCAGGGAATACAACCATTACTCAGAAGCAATTCCTGACTGAAGAAAAGCTAAGTCATCTGTGTAATCCCTCTGGAAATTATTGCCAGGAGGTTTTAAGCTTATTTACCAATGATTTGCAAAAAAAATTTAACATTTACACTTGAGACCATCTCTGTACTTTTAAACAACTCTGTACCAAGAGCACCAGTTCCTGTATCACCAAGCGGACTCAAATCAGAAAGCCAAGGATGTTTCTGGCTGTGAGAACTTCCCCAGGCAGAATTTAAAGGAATTACAGTTTGCTGGCCAGAGAAGGAAAAGGCCTGATTTATACCCACTGAGCACAGGATATAACAAAATGGTTACACCTCAGTTTATAAAGGGCTCCTTTACAACACTCCCGAGAAATAACCCTCACATGACATTTTGCTGTCTACACCAAACACATATCAAAGACAGGCTGAGGAGGTTCTCAGCTGCTGAGGTTACATCAAACCCTCCAAGGATGATCTGGTGCATAAGGAGGAGACTTATCTAATAAGATTATCAAGCAATAACCCTGCCAAGACTATCTCTGAGAAGCAGCACTGCGTGTCTCCAGTCCTGTTATTTCCTTGTACCAATGTGCCTTTAAATTGTACAGCTACATTGTGGGTGAAAAATAAAACTGATGACAAAGAAGCTCATGGGATGGTTTGTTACAAACCAGTGTACAGAGCTATAGGGCTGCAGAGTGCCACAGCAGAGCTTACGTAAGGGAATGAGCACAGGGTGAGACAAAGGCAGACCTGAATCCACGCAAATCACCCTGCTCTGCCCAGCCCTGAGCTCCCACAGAGCTGCTGCTGGAGATGCTCACATCCCCTTCCTGCCACGGCCCCAGCATCGCACTGAACAAAACAGACCCCGAGCCCGGAAGACAAACAGTTCACCTGCCAAATCTCTGTTTGCTTCAGATACACAAAAACGGAGAGAAGCTTCTGCTACAATCACTGGGAGTGCTTCAGAGTGGGGTATTTATTAAATGTGAAATCACAGCTCTTTTTTTTTGTACTGACAGTACAATTCAAAGGTAAACAGATAGTAGACTCTATCTGATTTTCAACACAGGTGCCCAATTTCGCAACGACATCTTATTTGAGAGCTGCCAGAAATCCAAGGTCTGATTAATTAGCAAGTACACACACGTTACCCAGTGCAGAGGGGAGCACCTTCCTCACTGGTTCCCTACATCTGCTCCAAACCATTCCATGCCAGCAGATACACGACTGAATTTCTCGTTTGTGGAGTCTGTTGTTTGTTTCCTTTAACGCTGAACTTGTTGACCCTCTGTGTCTTCACCTTGGTATTAGCAGAGGATGCAATCACTGAGTGCCCTCCAGAACACCCAGGGCTGAGCTTTCAGCAGCTCCATCCTCACACACTCCCTTACAGGAACGGCACAGGCAGTTTTGTAACTCCGTCCTGTGATTTCCACAGCTGAGTGGGTCTATTTGACCAAGTCACCTCACCACGTTTTTTATTTACAATAAAATTCCACACACCATCAACTAAAGCGCAGCTATTATTCCAAGTGACCTATCTGAGCTGCATTCGGATCCCAGAGCTCAAGTTTCTCCGAGCACATTCACCACAATGCAGCCTTCACCGCTCTGAAATGCCACTAGGGCACATAAAAATATTCCTGTTAGACAATGGAAGCCTCCCTCATTAATAAAACATGGAACATACGAGGAAACGAAATGAAATCAGATACATCACTGGTTTTCTCCTAATCAGCTCTCAAGAGAAAAGACCTGGAAAATATTTACAGTTGGTTTAAAAGAGACCACAGGCAGCCCACCGGCTCTGGAATGAAAATGTGCTGAAAGTTTTCATTGTGACACCAACAGACTCAATTACCGCCTCAGTTTCAGCACTGTAACAGATTTTCTTACCTAAGTATTCTAATTCTGCACGGAGTTCTCACAGACTATGAAAACACAAGTTACAGCAGATTGATACATTGTCTTGTGGAAAACATTTTATCAATTTGCTGGTGACAACACCCTGATAGAGTTATTCCTAACTGAACCCCAGCTATGGGTGTGCTCCTCCCCTCGCCGTGCCCATCCTATTTTGTTACTGATCACAATTTAATAAGGCTCAAACCCCACAGTTTGGGCATGGAGCCAGACCCTTTCTCCTGCTTCACAGGTTTGTTTCTCAAGCTTTAATCCCTACCTTTGTTTCATCTCAGTCTGGCTGCTACAATCCTTTGTGCTCAGGTCATGCAGTCACCGCCCCTGGGCCGCGGGCACCGCGCTGAGAGCTCGAGTTTGGTCCAGAACTCTTTCCACTGCCTCTGCCTGAAGAGCTTCCCTGGCTAACAGTGCACAGGTAGATCCCAGACACGGCCTGAAAAGTGATTATCTGTGTGGAGGAACACTCAGTAACTTCAGATTTTTTCTAGATTCAACCACGTGAAAAACTGCAACTGAGCTTCTCGTTGAAAAAAAATGACTAAAATCCAAATTTAGTGCTCCTCCAGACAGACACTGCTGGTTCTCTTCAATAAACATATTCTGCTTGCATTTTCTGAAGTGACCAACTAAATGAGTCAGAAAACAAGATTTTATTGGCTTTACTAAAACGGTGTCCTGATAATCCTCAGCAGCTTCAATAAAGTATGGGACAGGAGCAACACCCAGGTGAAACAACTCTTTTGGTCTGTCTGCTGTCTCCTTTATCTGAAGGATTTTACAGGGAAATAACCTTTACCTGAAGATCGTGAAGGCAGACAAGAATAACTTCTTATTTTAACCTGAACTTTATCCTTAGGGCAGACAGTGCTCAGCGTGCAGCAGTCATCCATAACACTGGGAAAAGGTTTCCTTGAGGGAAAAAAATCCTTACTGATAACGCCAAATTTAGCCTTCTTAAACCCATGCCAATAAAGAAATTTCAATTGAAAAGGACAGAAAAATTCCCTGATTTCCCCCCTCAAATAATCTCACAGCTTTACTGGCCCAATGCTGATTTAATCAGAACAAACGCATCTCTCTCAAAACTATTTTTACAGCTTCTTCCATGCCACTCCTCATGCATGAAATATTCTCTTTAAACACACCCACAAAGCTTATTTTGTGCTGCCCCCAAATCATTCTGCCATCAATCACTGCTCGAATTTGTTTAAAAATAAGAAAAATCAGCTGACGAACTTTAGGACAGATGAAGATAAATTGGCATGTTATATTAAAGATCCACTGCTATAAATAATTCAAAGTAATCTGTAACTTAATTGCTGCAGTTCTAAGTTCTAACCTCTACACTAAGAGCCTAAATATTCTGACCAAAATCAGGTCTGGAATCCTCCACTGCAGTGTTCTCCCTGGGTCCCGTTACTGACTCTTAATAGTATTATTAAGAAGTATGAAAAGAGGAAAAAGTCAACACTTTTAAAAAGAGTATCATTTAAGAAACAAAATCTATATTTAATAACTTATTTTCAAAGCTCTAGCTGGGAATTTTCATGTTTGTCATCGTGGCTTTTATACAAAGCAATTCCCAAGTTCCCAGATGAAGAGATTGCTGATTTTCTCGCTGCAGTTGGAAGAAACTTCATCTGAAGAATTTAAATACTCTTCTGCACAGGCTTTCATTAAAGGACGTTTAAGCACAGAAAGAGAAGACTGCACGGAGTAATTGGTGCTACTTTTGATATGAAGTCAAAGTAAGATGCTGCATCACCAGAGCCCCGGAGGATGCAAAATATTGCATCATACAGCAATAAATGAATGCAAAACATGTGGAGATACCATATGGTATCTTTGCCAGATAAGGGCAGTACAACAACACATGCTCATTCTTCCAGTTTGGATAAAAACCCGGTGTTGCTTTACATATTCGACTCCCGACATAAAAAGTAGACTTTTGGGGCGGGGAGCGAGGAGTAACTCGTGGTTTTGCTGCTTTTTTGCCGCCTTCCTGCGCTTTGCTGGGCACACAATGCCGAGCGAGCGCGATCCATTGTGGCGCTCGGTTCTTCCCTTGTGCCAGCGCTGCCCGCGGTCCTGCCCCGCACCCGCGGCACCCTTTGCTCCGGGCAGAGAATTTTCCAGCAATACGCACTCGGGCCGCACTTTTTCCCAAAAAGTGACTTTGCTTGCGGTCCGCCGGCGCTATCGCCCGCTCCATCTGCGCGCTCTGACTCACCGCGGCTCCCGCACTCCCTCCCGGCGCCGGGCACACGCCCTCGGCTCCGCTTT
>VZRQ01000591.1:81156-111553 GCA_013397975.1 Machaerirhynchus nigripectus
AGGGTGAAGCTCTGAGGGGGCGTGGGCGCGGCTGAGGGGCGTGGTCTGATGGGGAGGGGCGTGGTCTCCCTGAGGGGACAATGCTGGGCAGCGCGGAGGGGCGTGGCCTCCGTGAGGGGACATCTCTGAGGGGCAGCGCCGGCCATGGTGTCCGCGGAGTCCCCTCAGGGACGGGGGTTCCCGCGGTCCCCCCCCATGGCGGAGGGGACATCCCCGTTTCAGTCAGGGGCGCCCCCGGCGTGAGACACCGGCCGCGGCTGGGGCCCTGCTCGGTGACAGCGTCTGGCAGCGGCCTTGGCAGGGCCACAGGCCTGTGGGCGCTGCCAGCCCCGGGGAGGGGGTCCGGGGTCGGGTATGCGTCCCCCCCATCATGGGCTCAGCCTGCCTCACCCTCACAAAAAAACCTTCAAATCTAGAAACTTCCCCCTCACAGCTCTGCCACACCAGAGCAGCACAAACAGTTCCTTTCCTGGCAGGGGGGAAAAATCCATCCCAAGAGGCAGCTGAGCCTCCAGCCTCGTTTTCCCCTCACTGTGAAGGTCAGGGACTGAGGAGCCGGACAGAAAAATGTGCGGGAGAACTGGGTGACACATCAGAAAGAAAGGAAACCACGCTTTTTCCAGCCTTTCCACCAAAATAGCAGAGCCCGCCATCACATTTTCCCCATGCGGCTTCACGCCTGCGGAGCCCAGCCCTTGGGAACAGAGCGGCTTTCATGCCTCGGCGCTCCCGCCCTTGCTTCCAGTCCTTGCTTTTCCTTTTGGAAGCCCAGACTCTGCTTTTAATAGTCTGAGTGGAGCTGCACCTGAGCGTCTCGGCAGAGCCGTTCCCAGGGCAGGCCGGGGCTGTGGGATCCCCCGAGGTGGCACGGAGTGACTTCAATGCCGTCTGTGACCCGGCGTGAGCCTCCCTGTAATTTGTACCCAAATGCAGCCCGGGATGGCTCCACATGGAATGGTTACCAACGGGGCGCTCGCTGGTAATAACAAAACCTCCTCTCTCTCCAGGCGTTTACTGCCCTCGGCTCTGCATAACCAGATGTCTTTACGCAAATACCAGCTTTGAATGCCCTTGAATTCATCTGGAGCAGGAAAAACTGCTGCAAGCCCCTCTCCGGAGCTGATAGGGCTGGGCCACTGATGTGACAAAGTCCTTTTCATTCCCATTCCTGCAGCTTCTGGACAGCCCCAGCTCCCGGGAGCCAGTGGAATATCCGTCTCTGGTTTAGAGTCCAAGGAATCTCGCTGATTCATGGGGTGGGACGGTCTGGGCTGGAAATCGGTGTGTCACTGGAACCAAACCGATGTGGGGCTGTGCAGTCCAGCCCTGGCCAGGAACCTCTCTCGGTAATTACCCATTAATTAATTGCAGCCTGTACCATGAAGGACACCATCCCACCGTTGTTGTTGTTGGAACGTGGGTGGGACAGAAGGGAAGGAAGGAAATTTCCCTTAAATGGGGCTGTCCCAGAGACTCCACAAGCATCTGTCTTAGGCTTTGCGTTCACTTTTCTGCGTGGCAGAGTAGGGAATTTGCACCAGTTGGGGCCAAATGTGGATTCAGGGACTGGTTTAATGAGGGGCAAAGGAAAGTTGGATCCTCTGTTTGCTGAGAAAGGCAGGAGCTGGGTCCTTATTCCAGGACAAGGAACACCAAGCCAGGTACTCCCCCTCAGGCAGGGACCGAGCTTTCCTCCCTGCTTCACCAGAAAGTTTAAAATCACAGGGTTTTGTCAAACTCGCAGTACTTTGCAGGGCTCCCCACAGCACGGACCCGCCTGCTTGAGAACAGGCAGGGATTTAGCACAAAGAAACAGCTCTCTCACGGCGCCCACAAAGGTGGGGGTAGAGCAACAAATTTGAGGTCTGCGAGGCATTTGGGGCCTTTTTCTGTTTCCCCAGCCCCACAAAGGAGCTGCCAGGGCTGTTTTTCCCTCGCCGCTGCTGCATTTCTGCTCTAACAAAAGCTCTCCCCTGCTGGTATCTTGCAGAGCAGCTAATAGCTTGTTTCATTTATACCCAGCTGCACCAGCCCTGGCTCTGCTTTAATATCTTTTCAATTATTTCACTTTCAGATGACATTTTGCTGGTTTCCAGTTGCCACTTACAAAACCCCTCATGCTCCCCATTCAAATGAAACCTCTAACGACACTCAGAACGGTCTGAAAGCTCTCAATTCTTTCCTCCTTCAGTAATTGCTGCTTGTATTATTCTGGATTTATTTATTTTTTTAATAACACTTCGAATTAATTTGTCCACGCTTTACATAATAAATCACCAGTGCTCCTAACAATCCATAGGGAAATGAGCATCACCCACCTTTACCAGCGGTGAGGAATGAGTCAGGGAAGTTCAGTGGCTTACTCAAAGCTAAATTAGCACCCAGCCAGGGAGTGGGAACAAAGCAATTCTGGCCCCCCACGTGTGCTCAGTGGGTCACTCCCTCGATATTATTTTATGCTGCATTCAGGAGCTTCGTTCCCATTTGGCAGAGCAGCAAAACAACGTGGGACTGTTTCACTTCTCCAGCACTTTTGGCCTTTCTGCAGCAATTTTTCCATCTCAAACTTTCCAAGTGCCTTTGAAAGTGGAGGCATCAGATGTTAAAGATATCAAAGCAGGCCCTCTCCTGCCCTGGCTGTGCATGTTCCTCCGGTGGAATTCGCTGCCACGCTGACCCCGGGGCTCAAAAATGGGTTTTTATTTCCATGGGGAGTTTTTCAGGCACGGGAGGAGCTCAGCACACGGGTCATGTTGTCACTCAGTGGGACTCATGTCTGAACATCCCATTTTTTTAATTAAAATGAAACTGCTGTGAGAAGAAAGGTGCTGAGGAGGTTTGGGAAGGAGAGCATCCAGAGGTGGCTGTGGCTGGAAGCAAGAGCCTGTCCTGACTGTCGGGTTCATTAGAGCTCCTTTAAAGCCGTGCTGGACACAGCTGGGAGAAGAACCTGCCCAGGGACACCTATTAAAGGAAAGGCAGGACTGCCACACCCTGGTTATAAATACCAGCATTCCCATTCCAGAGCTAATTCGGGATCCTGGGCTGGGATGCAGCAGCGGAAGCGCAGCCACCGCAGGCCCAGCCCCCATGTCACAGACGCTCTGCTGAGCTGCTGCCCCCTTAGCAGAGTAATCCCAGGAGCTCCAAGTTCCTCCTTCCCATCCTGGCACCGAGAGGGATTTTGGGCTCCATCCATCCCCTGCCTCCTGGGAGGGATGATTTTGTTATGGCACATTCCTCTTTTACTGCCCCTGCGCTGAGCGGAGCTTGGTTTGGAGCTGCTGGGAGGGCGAGAACCCGCCAGGTTTCCAAGGAGTGCGGGGGAAATCCAACTTCTGCTGGTGTCAGACTGTTTGCAGTTTGCTGTAACTCCCAACCAGCTGTCCCTGGATAGCTCATTTTCCTCCCGCGTGGCTGCCAAACTTTAGGATTAGCTGCAGTGAGCAGCTGGGGACACGCGTGGAGCCAGTCCCCCAGCTCCCAGCTGCCACAGAAAAATCCACAGGAAACAGCTCTCTGCTGTGGGCCGAGGCAGAATCACAGCAGCACAGGACACGTCCCATGGCATCATGTGGGAAGGTGACTTCACCCCACAGTTTCTGGGTCACTCCTCTGCTGCACAGTCCAAGTTAGCACCGCTCCGAGCGCAGAGGCTGGAGAACTCAATGTTTCTAGGAATGTTCATCAAGAACTTTGGGTGGCAGTAATTGCACTTGGAGTCATTTGACAATCAATGGACTTTCCATGCTTCTTCCTTTTTTTTTTCCCCCTGGTTACTGGCATATGGTGCTTCCCCCAGGGAGCTGGATGGTAATTAATGCGTTTTGTGGTTAAATGTTTGGACTCAGCATCTCAGGGCGCCCGAGGAGCAGGGAGGGGGACAAAGCAGGCATTGTCTGCAGATTTCCCTCTGCCGCGGGTTTCCTCCATGGAGGCACCGGGGGCAGCTTTTTGGGAATGCTGACACAGGCAGAGTTTTCACCTCGGTGCCGCTGGAGCACGGGGGAAGTTGAAGTGCTTGTCACCTCCCTGCCTTTGGAGGTGACACCCAAGGAGGGGGAGAAGTTGGCTCCCAGGACCACACGCACAACAGGAGTAACTGAATGCCTGACTCTCCCCTTTCAGCAGGAGGCTGTGCCACGCTCTGCCCGGGGTTTCTCGCTGCCCTACTTTCCAAATGCAGTTATCAGCCTGTCCTCTGCTGTGAGCATCCTTAAACAAGGATTTGGGCTTCTCCCTTCTGCAGGAAGAGACCTGGAAAGGATCAAGAGGCAGAGATGGAGCTGCTGTGAAGCGAGCTGGGTCTGAGTGCTGGGAAACCTCCCCATGGCAGCACCGTGCAGATGCACACGGACAAGGAGTTCCTTCAAGAAAAGCCCCAAGTCCACTGCATTCCTGGTTTGAAAAGTTACTTGGGAAAGAGAAAAAAATAAGATAGTTTCATGAGCCTGATTAAAATCTGTATTTCCCCACCTTTATGTATAGAAGTTGCCTGAAAGCAAATAAATTCAGGTATTGGCTGTTTTCTTTTAAGGTTAGTCCCCAGGTGATTCAAACACCTGGGCTGATAACATTTGGTGAAGAAAAAAGCACTACACAACCTGCTTCTCCCTAAATATCAACCCCGGCTTTGCCTGGCTGAGGTTGATTAAGTGGTTAAATCAGCCACACTCCCCTGCAGCAGCAATCAAATGCCACCACCGAGGTTTCCTGCTGAATTTCCATCATTGGAAAAGCCTGGAAGTTGCCGGTAGCTGGGGAGTCCCGTAATGAACCCTGTCCATTATACCCCAGCAGCTCCCAGCTGGGCTTCAGCAGCACGGACTGGCTTCTGTCACAGACTGAAATGGCAGAAACTCTGTTTGATGTGGGCTTTTAATGGGCTGCAGGGTCCGAGGGACCCGGGCAAGGGGAGGTGTGGAAAGGCAGCGCAGCCTCCGTGTGCTGCCTGAGCCTTTGTGTGTGGGGAAAGGGGAAGCAGCAGCTCCAGCACCAGCTCCTGCTCCTTCCCAGCTTCAAGCCACCCTCCCAGGGATCTGCAGGGATCAATCCAATCACAGCAATGACACCAAGATGCTGTATTTCCCCTCTGGGGTGCAGCCCAACATCAGAGAGAAAAAAAATCCACAAAAAAACCCAAGTCCAACTCAAAACCTCTTTATCTCCAGGCTGGCTTGATCCAAAGCCATGAGTATTAGGGAAAGATCCTTCCCTGTGAGGGTGGGGAGGCCCTGCCTCAGGTTGTCCAGAGAAGCTGTGGCTGCCCCATTCCTGGAAGTGTCCAAGGATGAGCAGCCTGGGATAGTGGAAGGTGTCCCTGCCCATGGCAGAATCATATTTAAGGTTCCTTCCACCCCAAACCATTCCATGATTCTCTGATTCCATCAGTGCAGGCACCTGACAATCCATCCCAGTTTAGGGCAGGACTGTCACCTTAAAAAACCAAACCACTTCTGTACAACTGGGCACCATCTGAAGTTTTACATCTCTGCTCTGCTCTGCCCTGCCTGTGGGGTGAAGCTGTGCATCCCAAATCCCCTGAGCTTTCCAGGAGGTTCTTTGGGCAAAGTCCACATCTGGGATTGATGACATTCATCCCAAGGAACAAAGGGAACACCTCTCCCAGAGCCGCCCTGCTCCAGACCGATGGCGTAAATGCTGATCTGACTCAAGCAGTGACATGATGAATGTGGGGTTTATTTCCTCCTATCTGAGTCACACTGGAAGGAGCCAGATTTTTTTCCAAGTACTTAGGAAAGAAAAGGAATTGTGGGCAGGACAAGAGGCCAAGATCTCGCAGTTCTACCAGGATTTAGAAATAATCTTTCTGATAAAATTATTTGCATTGCAGCAGCACGTAGAGTGCTCCAGCTCTCCAAACACAGGCACAGAAACTCCTCCACCTTCTCCAAACCTTGCAGCCTGAGGCGCTGCCAAGGAAATGACATCCCAAATCCCTGAGATACCCACAGCAGGACGGGGAACTGAACCCAAACCTCCTGAGTCACCGACTCAAAAGGCAGCTGCAGTGCCCAGAAAAGCCACTTGTGCCCTGCAGATGGGGAGAACAACAACAATCCTGCGGGGCAGGACCAAAGAGTTCCCAAATCTTCCCATCTCCCTGCTCCTTATCTGCAGCACACGCTCGACCTGCTCAGGCTGAAATTCTGGTATTTCAGATCACCGGGTACTTGCTTTTGCAACTTTAATTATCACCTCTTTACCCTGGTGGTTTGTCTGGGTAATGATTGCTGTAAGGCTCTTCGGGCTCCTACAGAGTAAGGATAAGAGCCAGTTAGAGCCAAAGGTTTAGGCACAAACCCAGGATAGATAACTGAGGACTGGAGCCACCCCTCTGCCCCCCAGCCCAGCCAGGGATGTCCAAACCCACCCAGGCTCTCAGAGCATCTCTCTGAGTACCAAGGCTGTGGGGATTTTCCCCTTTTAAATCCTTTGCTTTTACCCCAACCATGAATTCCAGCTGATCACTGCAGCCAGGTGGGCAATGGGATGGACAGGGGAGGAATTGCCACTGAAGGGAAAATCATGCTTTTCTAACCCTGCCCTGATCAGCTGCACAAAAGCTTTCCGTGATTCAGGTTTCTTGCACAGATTTAAAACTCATTCCAGATAAGCAAATGAGGAATTGGCAGCGCTGCATCTGTGATGTCATTAAAATTCAAATGATACCGTGGCAGCTCATTAATAGTGGGGTGTGCAGTGGGAGAGGATTAACCCAAATCCTCTGCTGGCAGCAGGGTGAAACCCCTCTCCCCACAGCCCCCTTCTCCCGGGGGTTGGTACCAGCAGGGCCAGCCCCTTCTCGGCCTCTCTGCAGCCAAGTGGCCTCTGAGCTGCCGGAAGAGGCTCAGTTATCAGCACACACTGTTCATCACATGAGCTTCATCGAGCTCTTTATCAACAGGAATCTTCCTTACGTCACAGGGAATGCTGAACCCGTGGTGCTGAGGGGACACTGAGGCAGGAGGGGGATCCCACGAGGATTCCCACAGCGTGTCAGCATTCCCAGCTCGGCACTGACCTCCCCCTCCCTGCAAAAATCCCCCCGAGAAGGGCAGGGAGCAGGGAATTGGATCAACATGGGCTGCAGCGTGTCCGTGCTGCTGTGCAGGCGGGGAAGGCCCTGGGCTGAGGGCAGGAGGAAGGAAGCAGAGCTGGAGAGGGGCCAGATCCCCACTGGCAACGCGGCCGACCTTGGGACGGGCTCCGTGCAGCAAAGCCTCGGGGCTGCAGAGCAGCTCCCGCAGATGGAGCAGCTCCAGCAGCTGACCCAGCGCGGGATGGGGACCCTGGGGTGACTCAGCTCATGGGATGCAGTGGCTGGAATGGTCTGATCCCCTTGGGAGCAGGGAAGGCTTAGCTCCAGGGCAGAAATCCACCCTGTGGTGAGCTGGGAACCCACAGACCACTGACACACCAATCATCCCCAGGGCCCTGTTCTCCCACAGAACATGCGGATTTCTCCCTTTTCACACTGCTCCCTTCACTTATCTCTGTCCTGGATAACAGCAGGTGTCCACTTTCCCCGTCTGGAAAAAAGAGTGGAACTGAAAGCGGAGTCTGCCTGCAGCCACAGGGACGGCTCCCTTTATCCTCCCCCATAAATAATAGAGGGATTCATTCACAGGCTTGTAAGAGATTAAAAATAAATAAATAAAAAAGAGCTCAATTTTGTTTTGCCAATCATGCACTTAATGTAATTTTCCCTTCTCGTCCCCCTGTGCCGGTGCCTGTGGACTCACAAAGGTTTTAATAAGCTGGAAAGGTGCCAAACCATTTCTGTCTCATTAAAAAAATATCAGCACGGTGACAAAGGTAATTTTTTTCACATCAGTAGTCAAATCCACTTGCTGAATTAAAATCCAACTGACAGGGAGACTATCAATTTTTAATGGGAGCTTCCTCCCTCCTGGAGAGGGGAAGCCTGGGGGGTTATTCTTAAAAGGGATCCACATTTCTCACAACCGTTCCACCAGCTTTGGTTTCATCTGAAGCTTGAGTTTTAAAGCCTGAATGAGGAATTACAAAAAGCTCCCCCAGGTAAAAAACCTCCTGAGAGCTTCCCAGGCTGTGGCCCCACGGACACTCCCTTCTCCCGCCCCACGCGCGGGTCAGGGGATGGACCACGGACGGCGGCGGCCGAGCTTTGTGCACTCGGGGCCAGCCCGGAGCAGGACACGGCACCGGCACGGGTCAGGGGTGGGGACAGGACCCGGAGGAAGGCCTGGCTGAGCAGATAAGGACTGCACGTGCCCTGGGGAGTCCGGCCCCTCACGCTGACCCTCCTCTCCAGGGGCCATTCCCCAGCTGACGTCGGCAGCAGAATTCCATTTATTTCATAGCCACAACAATTTACACGTTCGGCCCCTGGACTGAACACAAAGCCTCTGTGGGGGAACCGAACAATTCCCTACAATTCCCTTCCCTCCAGCACTGCTTTCCCAGGACAGCTGTTTTCCGTGTTTTCTTTTAAGTGAGACAGAAGGATCCTGAACTTCCCAGGGATTCGGAGCATCGCCCCCCAAGCCCGGATCAGCACAAGGCCCAGCCCCACTCCTGCCGCAGCCGCCAAGAGCAACCTGAGCTCTCCAGGATGCGCCGCACAAGGTCCTTCTCCATTTCCCCAAGGTCCTTCTCCATTTCCCCAAGGTCCATCTCCATTTCCCCGCGGCCCCGGGATTTAACACCTCGCAGCGGGGTCGCTGTGGGAGCCGCTGCCCCCGGGCCCGGCGCACAGAGCCCGCACTGGCGCCGGCAGCTGCCTGGGGCGGCCGCATCCTGCCTTTGTGTGGGAGGAAGGACGCTCCGGACCCCACATCCCTCCTGCGTTCAGCTCCTCGGCCCGGGGAAGCAGATGGGGGAGTTCAGAACGATTCCTGACCCCATCCCGGGCTGGGCGGCCTCCCCCGGGTCCGGCGTGGAGGTCAAGTCCCACACCTGGCCCTGGGAGGTGTTCACCACACAATTCCCGATGGATTGATCCCGAACGAGAAAAACCACGACTCTTGCACAATCTGCCGCAACACGAACGCTAAAGATAATTAATGATTTGGTGATCAAAACACCTTGCACTGAAGGCTCAGAGTCTTCTTCCCTGCTGCAAATCCCGACCCGTGGGGAGCTGCGCTCCTGGCGCTGACCCCTGCCCCAGTTTGGGAGCCAGCACGTTCCCTCCTGCCCCACTGATTTTTAGGATTATCCAAACCCCAAAACAGGCTGGGCACAACCCCAAAGCACGGCACGAAGGGGCACGGGTGGCCCCGCGGCTGCGTCACCGTGAGTCAGCCCCGCTGCAGCGCCGGCTTCGCCCGGCCGGGTTTGGGCGTCAGACCTGACTCACCTGCCCCGGGAGCTGGCCGGCTCCCAGCGCAGAATCCGACACTCCCAGCTAAGGAAGGGTTTCGCAGCATTTTCCCCCCCTGGGAGATGGGCTGGAGCCACTCCCGCTCGCTGCTCGGGCACAGCCCCCACACGAGACACCAGCAAATTCCAGAGGAGGCACTTTGGGCTCTTGATTTTAAATAAAAGACTGGGGAAAAAAGGGAAGGAAAACCCAAACCCTCCTTTCCAGCTCCATGACAACCTGTGATCCTCATCCCTTCAGGAACAGCTTCTACTCCATCCCCAGCCTGGTGAAATAGAGCCAAAGCCACTTGGAGATGTTTAGGTACAAACCTACAGTGAGAACTGGGGACCCCTCTGAACATCACCTCCCTCTGTGTATTGGTTGTTCTAATACTTTAAGAGCCTGATTGCCTCCAGCCAGCCAAGGAAGCAAACACAAACCATCAACCAGTGGACCAGAAGATCTTTAACCACGTTGGATGTTCCCTGAGCTCTGCTCACAGCAAAAGGAAACACTCTGGCTCAAGTCAGAACTAAACTGCCCAAGTGGTAACACAGCAAAGCACTGCTTTCCCCAGAACCTGGCTCAGAACTAACCCCGGGCTGCAGAACAGCTGAGCTGTGTCACCCCCTCCAGTGCCACACAGCAGGAAGGAGTCCAGTTCCTGCTGGACTTTCAGCAGGGACTAAGTGACTCCTGAGCCAGAGTGAGCCCAGATAAGAGTGGCTGGTACAGGACATCCTCTGCCTGCAGCCGGCAGGGGGGAACCATCCCCAGCTGTTGTTTCACCCCCCAGCTGAAGGGACTCGAGCAGTTCCAGCCTCTTTGAACTCACCCAGGATTGCTGAATAAAGTTCAAAGGTCAAACTGGTGATTAAAATCTGGAAATACTCAACTCCCTATCCCATTGTGCTGAGATTTAATAATCTTTTTATTATCCTTGAAGAGATATAATTACTTCCAACAGTAATTCACTGGAATGAGTAAGACCTGATTTAAGAGAAACACAATTCCTTTGGAATTGTCAGTGCTGTGACTGCTTTGAGACACTGGTGACATCCACAGTGGACTTCAAGCAGACAAATCAAGGGTTTATGAGATGATCCTGTACTAAATCATAAGTTATGACACACAACAGCTGGAATGGAACTCCACCAAAATGCAGCTTGGTGCCCTGCTGAGCTGCTCCTCCCAGAGGTGCTTTTTACACCAACACACAGATCTGGAGTTTGGTGCTCGAGGAGCCAAGTCAGAGTGCAGAACTGCTCCTCAGAGCCCAGGCCCCTCCCTGCAGCCCTCACTGCTCAGGACATGGATTTGTGTCAGGTGAGGGGGTTTTGGGATGGCTCCCAGCACAGAACTCTGCCCTGGTGCTGGGATTTATCCCCAGGCTCCCAGCAGCTCCCAGAGAGCACCAGGCCCTGCCCAAGCAGCAGCAGAACAGTTCTGCATCCTGAGGCAATTCAGGGTAAATCCCTCAGCTCAGGGAGCTCCACAAAGCACTCCCAGGCAAACTGCCAAAGTCACACAAGTGGAAAAATTTAACAATCCAGCCCTGAGTTTCTATAAGCTTGGAACTGTTGCACACACACACCTGCCATTGTCCCACCTGTTGACACAACAAACACATCTTTCTTCAGAAGCAGCTACAGAGACTGACCTGTGACTCACCTCAGCCTCACACTCACTCCTGGGGACTCAGTTCCATTTAAATTACACAGTCCAATTAAACTTTCTGTGGAGTTAGATACAATTATTGCAGCAAGTCCCTTACCTAGACCCTGTGTCTGTCACTTCACGAAGGTGGCCTGGGTCAAGAAGCCAAAATTCAGCATGAGCAGATCCAGGATAAAAAGAACAAGTGAGATCCAGGTAGCTCCTGCCCCATCACACCAGGCACCTGCAGGGTCATTTCTGAACTACAAACAAAAGGATTTAAAAACAGAGAGAAGAGGTTAACCAAGAAGCTGGAGTGGGGAAGGGATCAGACAAGTTTGGGTTTGGATGACGGGAGCTCAATTGGAGGATCAGGAGTGAATTCAGTGGTGTCATAAACAGCAGAGACACAGATGGAACCCAGCCCAGCAGAGATTCTGTGCTAAAAAGGGTCTGTGCAACAGCAGGGACAGGGACAGCTCAGGAGAGGAGAGAGCTGATTATTCCAACTGCTATTTAAATGAAATGTTAGTACTCGACTGGGTAAGTAGGAAAGAATTGAAATACCAACCTAAACACGATTTTGAAGTTATATAGTTTTTAAACACTGCATTTAATTGCTCTTTTTAAGCCTACACCATTCTTTATGGATAGGTGAAAAAAAAGACAGGGAGCACCAACAATAGAAACTCCAAGGGAGATGGGAAGGTGGAGGGAAGGCCTGGCCCGTCCAAAACCAGCAGAGATCCTGTATCAGTCCTGGAGGCAGGAGATAGAAATAGGTGTGAGGGAAGATAAGCAGTGACTCAGGTCCTGAATGTATTTAAAGAACTTCTATTAGTGCTAAGATTAAAAGGCATTCAGAGGTCACCAAACCCAGGTGGAAGCAAGATTGGGATGATAAAGGAGGAGGCATTAAACCCTCGGGAGCTGCACCCCTGCGGGCTCTGCCCAGGACATCCAGGGAAAATCCGAGTGAGGATCAGCACGTCCCGAGTTCGGGTCTGTGGCTCCACAAGCACCAAATTCACCCAGATGGACTTCGTGAAGAAACAAAAGATTCAGCACAAAGGGAAGTGCAGAAGGAGCTGCTCTGAGATCTCCCCTCCCAGCCAGGACCCAGAGCAGCCCTGCCTCAGTTTAAACCCCGCACAAGGGCAAGGAAAGACTCGTCAAATCTCCCATTTCGTTGTGCACATCACAGCTACTGCAGCTGCAGCACAGAAAGAATTCAAAAGCACCTTCCAGAGAGCTTCAGAACTGAGCTGATTTCAGAAACACAGCTTGAGTTTTTACAAGGATTCCATGGCAGCAACCCAGCAAGTTTCCAGGGTGATTAAAAGGGGGTTGGAACTGGATGACTTGTAAGGTCCCTTCCAACCCAAACCATTCCATGATTATGGAAAGGCAGGGAGTCCCCAGGATTCCTCAGATGAGCTCTCACACCACTACAGCTCCTTCTCTAAGTCAATCAAACCTGCTGTTCATTTCTTGCAGAGCCTTGAAACTCTTTACTTGCTCTGACCAGCAATTTTCACAGCAAATACTGAGTTTAAGCTTCTCCCTCCTCTCAGAGCACTGCCCAGGTAAGGCTGTTTGACTCCTGCTTTGCAAGAACTCAACAAGAGCATCACTAATTAAAGGGCTTTTCCTGCTTCCCCAGGCCAGTTAAAAGCCCCAGTTTTCCCAGAGCCAGCACAGTGGATCAAACACTTTCTCATCTCTGAGCAGTCCTCAACCCTGCACAAAACAAAGCTGATTAGCAAATGTAAACGTCCAGATAAAACCAGCCAACATCTGTTTAAATTTAGAAATTTATTTTGTTTAATCCACAAGCTTTATATAGCTTTAGTTAAAAAAACAAAAACAAAGAACAGTGAAAACATGACAATATCCAAAGTTCAGGTTCCTCTAAACTTTCAAAGAACACAGCTCTGAAAGTTGCTCAGACCATTCCGAAGAACCGTAACGAGACAAGATTTATGAATGGGGCAACGACAGCTCACAAACAAAATTTATGGAACTGAAGGAATTATTTTTGTTTTCTGGGACTGCTGATCATGGAAACTGCCCTTTAAAAAAAGAACATAAAAATACAAATGAAATTCCAGTGTTCCAAATCAACATGTTACATCAATATAAACCCACAGTGTCCTGGTAAACAACATGCTTTCATTTATGTACCACTCTAAATTGCTATTCTTGATTGGCTTCAATGGAGACTATACAGGCAACAGTAGAAAGCATTAAAATAGAGATGTACTTCCTTGGAATTCTGCAGTGGTTTTACTCCTGGGCAAGCCTACAAACCACAAAGGTTAGTAGCATCATGTAAGTGATACAAAAGAAGTCAAATGAGACCCTCACAAATTCTGCTCAAGGCTCTTGCTGGATTTCAAAGAAACGAGGGAACTGACGGTCATGTTTCAAACCTCCAAAACAAATTCCTACTGCTTCTAAAAAGTCTCACTCTAAATGAAATTATGCTGACTGTCAATGAAAGAATGTCACTAGTACACTGTGGACACCTTTTGTAATGTAAATCCATGCCCTTTGTACATGGTGAACCTCAACCTAGCAATTATTACAACAAATGTTATATTCTAAAGCTCAAACACATTTAGCAATTTGAAATTGAATTCTGAGTACAAACCAAATAAAATGTACATTATATCAAAGGGTTGGCCTAGGAGGGGGGGGACACCTGCGCCTTCCTCATGGACCTCAGGGCCTTCTCCCGCAGGTGCTTTTCTAGGTCATCCAGGTTGTCCTCGGGTTCACTTTCTGTCTCCTTCAAACAAAGACAAAGAGTTGCTTCAAACACCCCAGGCCCAGCCAGGTGGAGCCCTCCCAGAGCTGAAATCCCCACACGGAATCACACAGCCCAAGTCCCATTTTGGAATTAGGGCTGTCAGAACACCAGCAGTGCAGTGCACACCCACTGGGCCTTTACAAAGTCTCAAATTCTTACCTTTTTGGGTTCTGTCTCTGCTTCCTGCTCTTCCTGTACTGAGGTGGTGTCTGCTGCAGCAACAGCAGCAGCTGCTGCAGCCGCCGCCGCCTTCTCCTTCTTATGCTTTTTGTGTTTCTTGTGCTTTTTATCCTTTTTATGCTTCTTATCCTTCTTTTTCTTCTTCTTCTTGCCACCACCTTCTTGATCTGAATTCTGTAATAAATAATTCAATAGATGTTACAACTCATCTCTAAGGCTTCAAAATTCTCTGGCAAAGAATGGAATTGTCCCTGGGAAACACCTCAGAAGAAGAGGTGAAGATACCAAACAATCTGTTCCCTTCCCACTGGGAATAATCTGAGTTTGCACATAGGATACTGAGCATAAACAAGCCCACCTCACTTTGTGATCATGAAACTCATGTGCACTCAAAAAATAGGACAGACTTTTTTTCCCAGAAGTCTGATTTTCTATAGAATAGCACTTTTTTCCTGATTTGGAGATGTTAAGCTTGAAAATTTTATGTTGCAAATTGTTTTTAACTATGAAGAATGACCCCAAGCAGTTTTCCCCCCTGTGAACAACCCTGGGGCTGTTCCTGACCCTAGGTTCTGTTCCTAGAACCCAAAGCAGTGCTGCTTTATGAGCTGATAAATACCCTGGCAGGTGATGGGCTCTGAGTTGGGCTCTTGGCCTTTTTTGCAGGTGACCAGTTTGCGGAAGGAGAGCGAGACCGAGCAGGAGATGCAGGTCCTTGGTGTTTTTTGGGAGCTGTCTCAGGTGACCCTGACGCAGATCGGGACGAGGACACGCGCCGGGGGCTGGGGGTGGAAGCCCTGAGGAACACAAGAGTCACAGTCACAGGTGAGACACAACACAAGGGAATATTAACACAAGAGCCAAATGAACACGTGCTTTAACTTGGTCAAGCTGCACTTAGAAGACTGAAATTGATTTTAAAAAATAGATAGATTAATTGCTTTGCTGATTTGTTAAAAAAGGCAAAACAATCCAACAGCAGAGTGGATCCATAATGCAGGGGGATAATGCAGCCTGAAAAGCTGTTAAACAACCCTGCTGCTGCTCAGAGCTGATTGCTGCTTTTCTGGTTTCACTAAGGTATAACCACAGTCAAGAGAACAGGAATGCTCTTTTATTGTGCAAGGCTTTCCATTCAGCTCCATTTTCCTTCTGAAAAACTTCATAAGCCAGCACCACACTTGGCACTGTCTGCTCAAAAAAGCACCATCACACTACAGAAGAAAATATTTAGAATTTTAGCAGTTTATCTTGAATGGCCACTTATGGAATTATTTCTGGGCTAATGAAAAGTGTTGGTTCCTTCCACAGTTGGGTTTAAAGACAAAGTTAGGTTTTCTTTAAAGCCAGCAATTAAAGAGAAGGCTTTGAGGAGACCTTGTGGCAGCATTCCAGGGTCTTACAGAAAGTAAGGAGAGGGGCTTTTTATGCAGGCAGGACAGGGAGGAATGGGTTCCCACTGCCAGAGGGCAGGGATAGATGAGATATTGGGAAAAAATTCTTCCCTGTGAGGGTGGTGATGCCTTGGCTGAGAAGCTGTGGCTGCCCCTGGATCCCTGGCAGTGTCCAAGGCCAGGCTGGACAGGGCTTGGAGCAACCTGGGACAGTGAAAGGAGTCCCTGCCCATGGCAGGGGGTGGCACTGGATAAGCTTTAAGTCCCTTCCAGTCCAAACCATTCTATTAGCTATTTTCACTACATTACAACTGAACAAAAATCCCTTATAAAACCCAAGTCCAGACAAGAAGGGGTTTTTTACTTTGTTTTCTTGGGTTCTGGCGTTCTGGACACCCTCCTGATGGGCCTGGTGCTGGGCGAGGGTGACTGTCTCCTCTGCGGCGACGCCGACGCTCCCCGGCGCGGCGCCGGAGGGCTGGAGGAGGGGTGGGAAGCTCGAGGCCGTGGTGAAGGTGAATGCCTTTTGTTTTGTGGTGGAGAACGTGTTTCCCTGTTGGATCTGCTGGGAGGAGACCCCTTCCTGTGCTTGGAAGATATGGAAGGGGAGCGCCGTTTAGCACTAGGGGAGCTCCTCTGTTTTGGCGGCGGGGAGTGGGAGACTCTGCGCTTGGACTGGGGGGAAGGGGAGGCCCTTCTTTTGGGAGGGGGAGGAGGAGAAGCTGTTCTCCTCTTGGGAGGGGGAGATGGGGAATATCGCCTCTGGATCGGGGGGGAGTATCTCCGTGGAGAGGGAGAACGTCTGCGAGGGGGTGGTGATGGAGACCTGCAAAGAGAACAAACATTCAGGGGCCACCCAGGCACAGCAATCAGTCAGCAGTGCCCTGCAGCCCACCCAAAGAGGGGAAAAAGGACTCTAGAGTTCTTTAAGCTTCTCAAAATTTAACCTAGAATTCCTCAGAAGCTCTAAGAATTTAAAATAAAACTCTTTAAAAAGTTCTTGGCCAGGGAAGCTGTGTCTGCCTCATCCCTGCCAGTGTCCAAGGCCAGGCAGGACAGGGCTTGGAGCAACCTGGGACAGTGGAAGGTGTCCCTGCCCATGCCAGGGGGTGGAATGATCTTGAAGGTTCCTCCCAACCCAAACCATCCCTTGGTTCTCTGATTCTGATCCAGGATTTGCAGCAGCAACCCAACGACATCCAGGCCGTGTACCCACCGCACCCAACCTCACCAGCACAACCACAGCCCCCTCAGCTTCCCAGCCACGGAACTGGGAGCAGGGACACCAGGAAGGAAGCCCCCAAGCCCAGAGCAGGCAGCATGCCCAGCGTGGTACCTTCGGCGAGGCGGGGACGGGGAGCGGCGGCGCCGGGGCGGGGGCGCCGGGGAAGGGGAGCGGCGCCGGCGCGCTGGGGGCGGCGAGGGGCTCCTCCTCCTCCTGCTGCGGGAAAACAGGGATTGATCAGGGACTGCCAGCTGAGCCACGAGGTGCTCGGTGTTCTGCTTGTGCTACACAACATCAACTCCTTCATGCACTGCAAAATGGAATTCTACTGAGAGCGCTGACGGGAAAAAATGTACTTAAATCTTTCTGAAGAGTGTGAGACAACGAGTGTCTGACTGTGACCACGAGCCCACCACAGGTGTTTGACTGGGACCCTGAGCACATCAGAAGTGTCTGACTGTGACCCTGAGCCCACCACAGCAGCCAGGACACAATTCCACAGCTGCACAACCTGATCCATCACCACCTCGTAGCCAGGAAGGCCAAACGGTTGGAGTAATGGATGGATCATGTGCTGATTTTGCCTGGGGTGGAGTTAATTTTCTTCACAGTGTGAAACTGTGCTCCTGAAAACAGCTTTTATCTACAGATCTGAAACCCAAAATTATTTATTTCTTGAAATGCAATGAAAAAACCAGAGTGGTTGCTAAACTGCAGCTCTTTGGATTAAAACTGTTCACCAAATGAGCCATTTTCTGCTTTGAAGGGTTTACAACAGACTTCTGGAAGGGGGAATTCTAACCCAACACATACCTGCCTAGAATTTTAAAAGAGAGGAATATTGGTAAAGTGAAATATTCCTTTTTTAAAAAAAGCAATTAGGATAAAACGGCTGCATAAGGGAAAAATGAGAGCAATTAAAGAGCAAAGCAGTCCATTTACATAAACAGATTTGATTTCAAGTATGCTGGGTATTGTTCTCCAAGGCAGTGAAACACACTTTTATAGNCACAGCCCCCTCAGCTTCCCAGCCACGGAACTGGGAGCAGGGACACCAGGAAGGAAGCCCCCAAGCCCAGAGCAGGCAGCATGCCCAGCGTGGTACCTTCGGCGAGGCGGGGACGGGGAGCGGCGGCGCCGGGGCGGGGGCGCCGGGGAAGGGGAGCGGCGCCGGCGCGCTGGGGGCAGCGAGGGGCTCCTCCTCCTCCTGCTGCGGGAAAACAGGCATTGATCAGGGACTGCCAGCTGAGCCACGAGGTGCTCGGTGTTCTGCTTGTGCTACACAACATCAACTCCTTCATGCACTGCAAAATGGAATTCTACTGAGAGCGCTGACGGGAAAAAATGTACTTAAATCTTTCTGAAGAGTGTGAGACAACGAGTGTCTGACTGTGACCACGAGCCCACCACAGGTGTTTGACTGGGACCCTGAGCACATCAGAAGTGTCTGACTGTGACCCTGAGCCCACCACAGCAGCCAGGACACAATTCCACAGCTGCACAACCTGATCCATCACCACCTCGTAGCCAGGAAGGCCAAACGGTTGGAGTAATGGATGGATCATGTGCTGATTTTGCCTGGGGTGGAGTTAATTTTCTTCACAGTGTGAAACTGTGCTCCTGAAAACAGCTTTTATCTACAGATCTGAAACCCAAAATTATTTATTTCTTGAAATGCAATGAAAAAACCAGAGTGGTTGCTAAACTGCAGCTCTTTGGATTAAAACTGTTCACCAAATGAGCCATTTTCTGCTTTGAAGGGTTTACAACAGACTTCTGGAAGGGGGAATTCTAACCCAACACATACCTGCCTAGAATTTTAAAAGAGAGGAATATTGGTAAAGTGAAATATTCCTTTTTTAAAAAAAGCAATTAGGATAAAACGGCTGCATAAGGGAAAAATGAGAGCAATTAAAGAGCAAAGCAGTCCATTTACATAAACAGATTTGATTTCAAGTATGCTGGGTATTGTTCTCCAAGGCAGTGAAACACACTTTTATAGATAAGCGTTCACTTCAAAATACAATGCTCTTTTATGATCCAAAAACCCCCCAGCCTTCAAATGTACTAATTGTCCTAATTAAATACGTATTTATGCAACAGGCACTAGGTGAAGTCAGTGTGGTGCAAAACAAGATCAAAGCCTTTGAATCCCAACCTGTTCTCCATAGAAATGTTTGACAGGATCCATAATTAGGAAGGTCTGCATTTGTGAGGGAGTCATCCTTATCTCCTACATCATTATGTGTGCTCTGAGTATCTGCTAGCTAGGGCTTAATTACAGCCTGCTCATTACATCCAATTAATAAACCCATCAAGCACCCAGCTTCCTGCACCTTTCCCTATTCCCAGATCAACACAGAGTAAACAGTGTCACAAGTAAAAAAGTCACTACTGTTTTACTTATTGTCTGCTTCCAGTAGTTCCAAGTATCTCATGAACTGAGGAATGAGTTTTGAAAACTCCCATCATCTGTGACCCAGATCAAGATCTTTATTGCTTGCTGCAAGTGTGCAGGAGGGTTTGAGTCAGCAGCAGCAGGAATGCAACACCACTCACCCAAAGCTGGGTGTCTGGAGCGAGGAGCCCCTGAGGAACACAAGTGTTCAGCTGTTTTCAGGCATCACTGAGATGCAGTAACATCAAAGTTACTGATGTCACAGGCTGATGTGAATTAACAAGGGCTGAGCAGTGAAGGACACAGAGCAGGTGGTGGTGTTCCTTCTCTTTTCTTTTTGCCAGTGGAAGGGTTCCAGGTCCAACACATTAAGGAGCACACAGTCTGAATTTCCCTCACCATGAGTGTGCAAGTTCAAAGGACAAAGGATGGCAAATGCTTATCCATGCCAAAATAAATGACAGCCTGTTTAAGAGATGAATTTCTAACCAACCTTTTCATCACTGGCGATTGCCACCTCTTTTCCATCTGCATCCTGAGAGCAGTGGAGGGGAAACAAAACAAAACAAAACAGATCTGCCACGGATCTGAGGCAAAAGTGAACACGTTCAAAGAAAGGTCAGAGCAATTTTCACCAAACGAGTGTAACGGGAAGGAAATCTTGAAACAAGATAGGGCAAAGTGGACACGACTTGATGTGTATTTGGTGAGAGTTGCAGAGAGGTAAACGTTAAATAGGAGGAAAGGATGAGTTAAGCTAACGCAGAGTTACCGAGGGGAGGATTCCTTCTGCCGCTTGCGGGGCGACGGCGAGGGGCTGCGCGAGTGCGAGTGGCGGCGGCGCCTGCCCACCTCCCCGTTCTTCACGTTCGACCTCTTGGGCCTCTCCTCTTCTGAGGAAGATGAAGAACCAGAATCTGCAAACGCAGAAGAATCACTCTCTGGAAAATGCTCCTCGTGACACTCATCAGTCACTGACAGGGTAACGCTGCAGTTCAAACCAACCTCCTCTCCCTCAAAACAAGAACCCGAAATTTAAAAGGAGATCAACTAAAAGTGTTGGTTGAAGCCAAGTGATAAATAAATCCATCAGAGCTGGGTAAAAATACTTGCAGCAATCTAACTGTCCCCATAAAATTTGGCTGGACAGATAATTTAAAAGGTGAACTGCAGTTGCTTTTTGAAACTACGTGGACAAAAATACCCAGGTGAATTTTCTGATCTCAAGCAGAAAAGAGTCCAAAATAAGGACAGATGAAGTAATCCACAGCACACAATATTTGTGGTGATGTTAAAGAGTTTACAAGCACAGCTTTCAAAGATGCAAACCCATTAACAAAAGATGTAATAACCTTTAAAAGTCATACTTTTCTTCTTCCTGAGCAGTAATTAAAGTGACCTCATTATGAGTAGTTGTAATTATATTTACAACAGCACTGCAGAGCACATAGCAAATAGTTTTAATCTGTATTTGAACTTAACTACTTCCTGCAAAAGTAAACTACAACCCAGTTTTAGGGAATTGCTCTGCTCCTTACCAGATGAAGACTGCTGATTTTGCCTCCTGTACTGGCGCCTCTGTTGGACAGAATCTGCTGCAGCCATTTTGCCTCCTTTGTCTTCTTCTGAAAGGACACACAAGGATGGGGCACTTATTCAGATTTGCCTTATTCAGGCAGAATCGAAGTTATGGACAGCAGATCATCAAGTATGGGGTTTTCCCCCACTCAAATCTTAGGATGACATAAGGCTGGAATACACTTTGGCTGAGCTCTTACCCTGAGCTATCTCGGATCGAATGAGGCAGTAGGAGTGATCACCTTTAAGTTCTGAAACCTCTTGCTGTCAATGCCAGACTTCCAGGAGGGCTCAGCACTTCACTGCCCAAGTATTTTTGACTAAAAACCCCATCCAGGAGCAGAGCTGGAAAGCCAGAGCCGTACCTGATTCCGACAGTTCTGCTTTCCTGGGCTTGGGTGCTGGCGAAGGAGATTCTCTTTTCTCGGTGCTCTTATGTTTGGGCGCTGCAAGACAAAATGAAATAGCTCAGCTGCAACTCACGCCATTCCTTCGTGCTTTTCTGCCCCTACAAAGCGCCCACGTGGGAACAGAAGTCCAGAACGGGACAGGAGCACTGGTGGCTCGGCTCACCTGAAGCCCTGCTGGGCGAGACGGAGCCGCGGCTCTTCCGGGCGCGGTTGGACTGCTGGGGGGTGGGCGAGCGGNGTGGAGAGCGGGAGCGCGACGAGGACGAGGAGGAGCTGCTGCCGGACAGCGAGGCCGAGGATCGTCTTCTCCTGCAAAGCAAAGCCCACATCAGGTCCTGCCCGGCCACGGCGCGGAGCATTTCAGCACAACGAACAAAGAACTGCAGTTGTTTGCAAGCACAGACACTGAGCCACAGACAACAGCACTTCCCAAACATGGTGGACAGCCTGCAACACTTGGTTTGGAGAAGAGGAGGATAACGACCAATCTTTCACAGTTATTCTTAAACTACAACAGTGAGCTAAAAATTGTTAGTGTCACCTTCACTGGCTTTCTGTCAATCTACAGGCTACAGCTAAGCTTTCCCCTGGAAACAATTAGTTTTGGTTGGGCTCTCTAACTTCTGGGTGGTTAAGAGAATTCTCTGTGTTAGAACGTGTGACTTAATGATCTCCAGAGCAGATCTGGGTAAGAGTTTAGTGTGCAAGGACACTAAAATGTTTTACACCAGGAGGTGAAACTTTCAGACAACTTAACAACTTAACAATTCAGAATCGATCTATCCATCCTTATGTTTTAGTCTTTCATCTTTACTTTGCAATTTTAAAAGGTAGGGCCTCAGAATTCTGCGGCAAAATTTGTGGCAAGTTCTGTTGCAATTGTGTACCTGCAGAATCCACCTTTGGCTGCAGAATTCCTGAGAACCTGGAAAAAAGAAACCCTACCTTGAGTGAGATAAACATTTGCTGAAAGGGAGCTCTTGTACATCTTGCAACATACATGTTTGATACTTTTCACAGTTTTCCCAGTAACTGTGTGAAATGAACATATTGACAAACTCAGGAAATAGTCATCACTTTGTCACAGAAAGGAAGAGAAGTGCTCCTTCCTCAAAAACAACTGCTGTACACAAGAAGCATCACTTTGAGTCTCCTCCTATGAAGAGGATAAGAATCTCTTCTCTCCCCACGAAGACAAATGTCTATTTTGACATTGCCAAAAGCACATCATTTACTTTGCAAGGCAGCTATGAGCTCTGCCTCTAGAACAATTCTTATGCTGTGAAAAATGACTTTCAACACCAAAGGGCAAAACTTGAAGAATTTTAAGTAAGAGTACATGAAGAAGAAACATATTTCAAGTCCAAATTTAATTTTATGTGATAGAAATACAAGTCATAATTAAAAATTCCCAACGAGTAAAATTCAATTA
The DNA here is from genome assembly GCA_013397975.1 of Machaerirhynchus nigripectus. Classification (NCBI taxonomy): domain Eukaryota; kingdom Metazoa; phylum Chordata; class Aves; order Passeriformes; family Dicruridae; genus Machaerirhynchus; species Machaerirhynchus nigripectus. Next base: position 103,612 of record VZRQ01000591.1, read on the forward strand.
CTTGTTCTCAATTTTTTCCCCAGGCAGGAAAGGAAAGTACTAAGACTCAAGCAAAAAAAGTCCTAAGAGATGTCATGTCAGTCTGTGCTGGGAGCTACCCAGAGCCATTTGAAGCAGTAACAGCTCTGAAAATTGCCACTTTTCAAAAAGGAGGAATTCTCATCATTATCCTAACTCAGAAGAAATCATCTCACAGCTACAGCTGTGTTCCCCCACGACACACTTAGGAAATGTGACACGGCAGTTTTTCCATCACTCTAATCACACACCCGCCAGTGCTATGGTGAGATGAACGAGGTAATTTTGCTAACACAGCTACAGTTCCCTTTAACTTTCCAGGTTTAGCACTTCCAGCTGTCTCAAAAAGCAGGGCTCTTACCGCCTCACGGGGGATCTGCTCCTCCTGTGCCTGGGTGGGGGAGGCATTCTCCGGGGCGGGCTCCTCCTGCGCGGGGACGGCCGGCGCCGCGGGCTGGGTCGCCTTCTAGGGGAGTAAGACCTGTCACAATCAGAAATTCCAAGGAAAAGCAGCTATCTAGCTTTCATAGTTGAGGAAATGTATCCTCGGGGCACTGAGTGCAGAGCTGCTTTTCTCCAAGTGCATCACATTAAGGTTGTATTTAGGTGAGGATGCGAAATGTACAATCAGACACAATCAAGGCTTGGAAGTTTAACAACATCTCTCTATTAAGTAGTAAAATACTAAAAAAAAAAGGAGGAAAAGGAGTGTTTTACAGCATTTTCAGCATCAAACTCATGTCCTAAAGAAAGCTACACAATTCCCATTATCAGTAATAAGCAGTACCAAGTGCATCTTTCTTATTTGGCCCAAAACATCCATGGTTCAACACCTCTAAAAACATCACTAACCAAGAACATTAAGTTGCACCTTCAGCAGAAAATATTCTCAACCTTCACAATCAGCCCTTGAAGCCCTACCTTGACCGTGATCTGTGGCGCCTTCTGGGTCGAGAATGAGATGGAGAACGGGATCGCGACCTTGACCTGGACTTGGACCGAGTTGGGGATCTCTGACGAGTCTTCTCCTTCTCCTTCTCTCTCTCCTTCTTTGAATTACGTTCTGGTGAAGTTTCCTTAGTCTCTGGTACAGGAGGTTCCGGTTTAGGAGCTTTTGGGATATCACTGTTAAAAATAAGGACTTTGTTTGTAAGCGCATACAACAAAAAGCACAGCCCGGAGAGTAACATTTTAGAAGCTGCCAAGATATTCCCCGACAACAAACATTCTCCTGCCCATCCTCTGAAAGTTGCTCCAGAACTGTTAAAAGAGTTAGAACTTGGTACAATGATTCAAAGAGAAGAATAAGTAACATAGAGGCTACATAATGACAGTTTGCTGGAAGACAAGGTGACATTGTCACAAGTGACAATGGTGACCAGGACAAGGAAATCACGGCGGCAGCAAATCACACTGCCCTTAGAACTCTACACAGGACAAAGAAACCTCACTGAAGATTATTAAATAAATGTTTTGGCTGTTGCAGGGGCACAGGGGGGAGCAGGCCTTGCCCAAGCCAAGCCCCAATGAGATATTAGGATAATAATTCCATTTTTCAAAGGCAATATATTGTTCTACACACAGAGTTCTCACCTGTTTGAAGTTGCCTCTTGCACAACAGTCTCCTTTGGTTTCACGGAGGGTTCTGGCTCAGGAGTGGCCTCTTTCTTCTCGGGGGCAGGGGTGGCACTGCGGCTCTTGGTCCGGTGGTGAGGGGAGCGCGAGTGGCTGCGCTTCCGCTCCCGGCGCACCGGCGACGACCTCCGCCGCGGGGACGGAGAGCGGGACTTGCGTCTGGGGAGAGAGGGGCACTCACAGCTCTGGGATATCCAGCAGCTGGCAGCCCTCTGCTCTCAGGGGTGCTCAGCACTGCTTGCAGCATTTAAAGCACACGCAGGACTGCGCTTTCTGCCGCTAACTGACAGACAAATCAAGACGTCAAACAAAAAACCCAACCCCTCAAAATTAACAAAGCCTGGAACAGATGAACCACTAGAAACAACACCCCTGTCAAAGCTGCTCTGGTTTACTTGCAGTTCCTGTTCAGCAGTAGGTCAGGCCAGCCTGCTACAATAGCTAAGGGGAGTATTTCCACAGCTCAATTAATTTTTCTCTGCCACGTGTCCTCCCTCTGTTCTCTACAGTGTTCCTGATACGCTGCCTGTGCATTTTCATTACCTTCTTGGACTCCTGGATCTGTCTCTTTTCTCTCTGTTGTCTTTGTCTTCCTTATCTCTCTTCTCTTTGTCTTCATCTTGTTTCTTCATGGAAGCCAGTTTCTCCTGCTCTATCTGTGCAACCAAATATCAGTACTTAACTCAGAGGCAGCACAAAGACCTTATCAAATATGCATGTCCAACACCAGCAAATATCTGCTTCAGGACTGGAACATTGTGCCCAGGCAGCAGAGTTCTGCTGATCCCAAAATGTCTACTGGAACAGCCACCAATTCTGCCCAGTGCTCACAACCCACCCACAGTTCCATTTAAAAAAATCCTACCTGTCGCTGTTTTATTTCTTCTTTCTTCAGTTCCAGAAATGCAGTTGGAATACCAGCAATGTTTTCTTGTGCACTTAATAGCAGTGGCCACAGTTCTCCCATGAACTCCCTAGCATTTTTCCCATTCAAAAAACCAGTCAGGTTGATTTGCATCATTTTGGAATCTGGGTTCTGCAAAGAGATATGACAGGAAGACAAACCGGTTATCTGAAAAAACAACAGACAGTCTATATTACACTTAAATTAAAACTACCATGGGGGCTAAAATACATATACACTCAAGAACTACTATTTTTAATCTTTCCCTAGTCATTTCTCATCAATATAAGTTTATTGTACTAATAATTATTTTCTTTTTGTGCCTTACCATAAATATTCAGAAAGGCCTGTTAATCCTTTGTGGGTTTTGTAAGTATTTTTGGACCATGTGGCTGCTCTACAGGAAATCAGGGGCCTTTAATTTAACACACCATTACAATGCTGCTAGGAGATTTCAGAATTATGTTCTAAACATCTTTTTCCTGGTGGTTTTGATTCTGCTTGCTTGGAAATCTCTCTCTTAACATCTGCACAACGGACAGAAGCTGTGTCAGTGCCTAGCACTGGAGATGGCAGCCTGCTAATCCCTCTCCTCCTGCTGTGAAAGGCCAAGAGTCATGCATGCATTTTCTGACTTTCTCCCAAACTAAGGCTCTGCCTGCCTGAAGGAGCACAAGCTACATAGGTGCCTTACAGATTGCCCTCAATGTCACCATGTCATGTCCACAAAGGGTTAAGAGGTCAAAAGGTTTCAAAGTTAAAATGGGCTTTTAAATTCTAATGTCGTTTGTTGGTCAAGCAACAAGGTCCATATAACAAGCACAGCTCAACAGCACAAAGCAAGTACAGATTCCAGGTGTCTTCAGTTTCTTCTTGGAACCTTGGGGGGTTTGGAATCGCCAAGTCCCCTGTAGAGAAAGATGTTCCCTTGGCTTGCTTCCGACTCCCTACTGCAACTCAACCACCTTGAGTTTAATGTTATATCATTTATCTAAATTGCAAAAGACGAACAAGCAATAATGAGTACACAACCACAAAAAAAGAAAAGATTGTTTCTTTTAAAAAGTTCTAAACTTTAATCATGCTTAGTATAAGGGGAATTAAAATGAGTATTCAGATTGTATTACACTAACACATGATAAGAAAACATTTCCTATTACGACCCCTGGCTTTAGTTAGCTTAGTACTTAAAATTATTTCCCCTTTTCGTTCTCTAGACATAAAAGCATCTAAATATTTATGAAACAGATACTAATATCTTCAAAATAAAGTGAAATTTAAAGGGTTTTTTTTAAACAGCAATACCTTTATCAGTTGAAATGTCAACTGTTCTCTCAAAACACAAGGCTGAACTCTTAGGAAGAAAGATTAAGTGTAAAGTACATCAGCATGAGAATGTTTGCCAATAATTCATATTGTACATGTTTTACTGTCCCTTGGGTTGCAGTGGCACAGTGGCAGATATTAAGAAAAACAGAGTTTATTACCACCTCGTATTATTCATATCCTTCACATGAAGTCTACTGCATTAAATGATCTCGTGTATCAGTCTGAAGATTAACTATGGCAAATACAAATACTATTTGTAAATACTGCCTACAGCAATTAGCAAAAGAAAAAATAAACATAGCTATAGATTTGGTGTCTACACTGATTCCAGCACTCTCCATTAAATTACCATGGGATCAATTCAGAATTCCCCTCATGCTGCACACAAAAACCTGAGCTACTTTACAGTAATTTCAAGAGCAGTGTAAAGCTTTGCCCAATTGCTCTTTCCTGGATGTTTTGGTTCGGCCACTTTACACAACTCACCTCCAAACACACACTGCATCATCAAGGGAGTTGGGTCAGAGCGACATTGGACACTCACTCTGCTGTGACCTAATAAGGTGATGGTGCTATACTTCAGACGCAAGGAATAACTTCCATTTTGGTTCAGGCCTTTTAAATCATAAATCACATCATCATTAGAAAATTGCTGTCAAAGTAACTTAACATGTAACAGCAAAATTAAAACAGTAAGTTTGATTTTTCACCTGAGCAGTTTGCAAACTATGCACCTTCACTAAACTTCCAGCCTTACAGCTGTTACATTGTGAATTTCTTTCAAAAATATACAAAGTAACAAAACCCCTCCTAACTGTACTTGAGAAATTCACAGACTCAATAGAATTCATAAATAATTATGTTACACATTTAGAAACAATATCCACAACAAAACTGTTACCTTCACTTCCAACTGGTTGAATATAAATTCAATTACTACATCATCTTCAAATCCAAGGATTTCTGTTACTCGTTTTGTTATCCATGGTTTGATTACTTCCAGATTTACTTTGCTCATGTCCACCTGTACCAAAGAGCCAGGAGAAAAACAACATTTTCACTAAATACACCAGCTCAGGGTACCCTCAATTCTTTCACTGCACAGACTGAATTTTGTGCTGCTTCATAATTACCTCAGCCTAGTTTTGTTTCAAACCACTTTGCTGTTGTTCAGCAAAGGTTACAGTTTGATCAAAGTACACCTTTGGATACAATGACTTTTATTTTTTCCTTAATATAGACTTCCCTCTCCTGAACAGCTAAAATTAGAACCGAGAGATGATAACAAAAGTCAAAACGTAGCAAATTTCTAGTAAACTCTAACGAGGTACCAGCTAGAGGAGAGAGGGGGAAAAAATCTAAGTGAAACTTGTATTGTGTACGATTTACTGGTCACTTCTGAGTAATGGATGAAATTAAATGAAATGAAACTGAATGATAAAGCAAGTCTTGAGCCAGGCTCACCACTTCCCTTGTCTACCAGACTCCAGTTTGGGGGGCTGCATTTAAGGAAGCTTAGAATTCCAAATTAATCAGTATTTGCTGGAAAACTGACTTCTCTTGAAGCTGTATGTTACACAAAAGCCTACTGGTGATATTTAGTACACTAACCAGATCATTTATGTCACTGCTGCATCTGATGCTCAAGAGGACATTCCAAATACCCTCCACTATGATTTTAGGGAAGACATTGCTCACATTCCTGTGTTCCACCTGATACCCAATTCCACTGAAAATCCTCTTTGATTGGTGTGTTTTACTCCCTATCTTCCCCATCCTACTTACCTTCTTTTCTAAGCATTCTGCAAACTTCAACTGCTTCAACAGCTTCTTCTGCTTGTTGCTGAAGCGATTGTCCTGCTCTGCACTGGTTCCCTGGAGCACAGCAAACAACAGTTTCAGCCTGGAGGGCCTTCAACCACCTCCAAGTATTATTTTCCCACATGTCTGCACAGCGCACCAGTGAAACCAATCTGTAAGGCTGCTTTTTTATCATTTATTCCAGGGAAAATAAACCTTTCCAGGTGCTTTTCAATTTTAGCTCTCAACAAGTGCTGAGGATTTTGGGATGAGCAACTGCTGAGCCCCACAGTGACACCTCCATCATAACCTTCACAGCACTGCCCACAAATTAAAGTATTAACAGCATCAAACTGCCAGGTAAAGGCTTTAATTCCTTTCTAAAAAGAAATAGTGTTGTTTCTCTGTCCAAGAACAAAAATGTCCTGTTTGCTTAGAGTGACACCTCTGAAACCTTTGGGCAGTTTCTCTGAGGCAAAGCAGCCCCAGGGAGCAGGGAAGTACACAGAATAGATTTTATTGATCCTGCTCTGTTAAAAGTTCACCAACTCACTCCACTTCCATGGACAGGAGCTGTAGCTTAATTCACTTGGGAGGGAAAGGCCTGGAAGTCCAGTCCTGGAAAGTTTACTGGTAGAGAAGTAAACAGAACCAGGAAGGAATTAGAGGATATGCAGGGCTGCATCCAAATTCTGATGGGCTGCTCACGATTGAGGACAAACCCACAGTTTGGGAAATTTATTGTGGGAACCAATGTGACTGATGGAAAACAGGGAACTTTATACAGCTAATTCTCAATGCCTGGAAGAATGGGGTTCAGTACAAGCAAGACTATAAATTGCCAAGGAATTAAATGATAACAAAGAAGAAAAAACCCAAATTCTAAGTTCACTTTGGTCAGAAAGCACCTGGAATTAGCAACATAACACGTTGCAAAGTCTTCAGTTATTGAAAGGGAACAATCCACCGACATTCCCATTTGCTGTTCCAGAACGTGGGAAGCCTAAAGTCTGATTGCAGCACAGGCACTTATGGGGATTAAAACTCTTTAAAATATTTGCAGTCTGCTGTGTGGCTTACAAAAAACCCACACTACTTGCCAGTTCACTCAACAACTGGGCGTTCTTTTGGGGTTTGTTAAAATTCTTTCGCAACCCAGAAGGGAAATGGAAAGGAAGTTTCTTGTTGGTAACACGTGGCAAGCAGCAAAGGGAACCAAACAAGACAGAGCAAGGGGGCTACAGAAATGTAAAGACAGACAAAATGATTTGCACTGAACACAGAAATGTGAAGAACTGAAAGCACTGTAAACAGGAGGTTTCTTGATATGGGGAATCCAAACTGCTGCTCTGCTCCACGTGTGTCATTTCACATTTGGCTCCTCCTGAACCCAGAATAAAACCAGACCACTGTTCACAGCCCCATTTCAGTGCCATGCTGCTTTGGTTTTTATAAAATGCCACCTTCTGCAGGCCAGTTTAAAAGAATATTAGATTTCTAATCCAGAGTTTTCAGCCCTAGTAATCCTACTGTCAATCACAACTACCTGATTTGTAAACCTTTTCACAACTGCATTAGAACAAGTGTGGATTTAATCTGCAATTAATTTTCTCAAGTTAGTCCATGGACACAAAACTGAACTAAGGGAAGGGTTATGTGTGCTGCCGTGTTTTAAAAGCATCCTAGCTGCAGAAAATGAAAATAATATGGGCTGAACAAATAAATGAACCTTTAAAATTTAAACTGATTTTCAAAATTATCACGGAAACCCCCTAAAATAAGGTCATTCCAATTAATGGAAGAAAAAGCTGAAAAGAAAAGACCCTAGGTAGATTTAATGGTCTCTGCAAAACACGCAACACAGCTGTAAAAACAGAGAAGAAAAACTCAAGGATTAAAAATAAAATACTAGCGTAAGAATACAGCCTAACTTCTTTTTACTATGAATACACTTAATAACCTTTAAAAAAAAATCTGTCTAAAAAAAGGGCAGAGTTGTTTATTTGCTTTGAACGTGGACACTAGAGAACGTGGACAGCGCAAACCCGAGCTCTTTCCCCAGAGGCCCTACGCCCCTTCTCCGCCCCCCCCGCCGCTCGGGGGTCGCAGCGGTGACACGACCCCGCGTGGCCCGGGACCTCCGGGGGCCGAGGCCACTCAGAGCCCCGCGCGGGGCCTGGCCGGGGAGCGCAGCCCCGGGGGCGGCCGCGGAGGTTCCCGCCGTGCCGAGTCCGGCCCGCAGACGCTCGATTCCCC
>VZRQ01000591.1:111722-123789 GCA_013397975.1 Machaerirhynchus nigripectus
GATGTGAGGGGGTGGGCGGGGCCAGAGGCGCGCCGCACAGGTCGCCCTCCGGGGCCTGCTGATTGGTGGACAGTCGGCGCGCGCGCGGGAGCGGGGCCAATGAGAGAGCGCGGCTGTTCCGGCCGCGGACGCGTCCTTTGGCGGCGCGCGCGAGGGTGAGAGAGTGTGTGAATCGCGCTCTCGCGAGATGTTGGCGCTGCACTTATTGCTGATGTCAACATCTCGCGAGATCCCGGGAGCCCTCACGGCCGCGGCTCCCTCAGCGGTGGCGGCGGGCGGGTCAGGCGTGTGAGGGCACAGCGGCTCCAGCCTTCAGGAGCGGTCCCTCGGCTCCTTCCCGGGTCCCTGGGCGGGACGCAGGGTTCTGAAGAGGTCACAGAACAGTTGGGGTTGGAAGGGACCTCTGGAGATTACCCAGTCCAATCCCCTGGCAAGGCAGGATCACCTGGAGCAGGTGACACAGGAATGTCTCCAGGTGGGTTTGGGATGACCCCACAGAGGGAGACTCCAGGCCCTCCCTGGGCAGCTGTTCCAGTGCTCTGCCACCCTCATGGAAAGAAGCTTTTCCTTATGTTGAGGTGGAAGCCCTTGTGGTTTAGTTTATGGCCATTGCTCCTCATCCTGTCACTGAACAGAGTGTGGCACCATCCTCTGACACCCCTTGGGGATATTTTGTGGATTGATGGGATCCCCTCTCAGCCTTCCCTTCTGCAGACTGACCAGGCCTAGCTCCCGCAGTCTCTCCTCATCAGGGAGATGCTCCAGACCCCAAATCATCTTTGTGGCCTCTGCTGGACCCCCTCCAGCAACTCCTCACCTTTCTTGTCCTGAGGACAAGTCATGAGTTGTCCACCCCATCCCACTAAGGACAAACTGGTGGGACTGGTGTAGGTCACTCGTCCCTGTGGCTCCTTATGGGCTGAATTACAGATGGTGTTTTTGGGAAATAAATTGGTTATGGGACTCAGGAATAGAACCCAAAGGACATTCTCACATTTTATCTGCTTAGTCATGCAATGATCTGAGTTTTGCACAGCCAAAGTTGGGACAGTGCTTGACTCAGCTGCTAGACAGTCCTGGCACCGTGGATGAGGGAATTTAGTAAAGCTGACAGCTAAAGTTGGAATTGTTTTATGTTTTTGTTGAGAAACACGACTTATGACCCGTGGGAAGGCAGGAGGACACTAGGTGGAGCTCCTTGCTCTCTGCTGGGATAAGGAGAATGGCAATAAGGGGGGAAAGCTGAGTTTTGAGATCAGGACTTACCCAGCAGTGAAAAATTAAACATTTTACCAGTGTATTTGGATCAGTGAAATTCCAGCTGGAGGATCCGACCTGCTGAAGATACTCTAGAACTTTTAGAAGGAAAAAAACAACCACTGACTTTTGCAAGACAGGGCCAGCTCGAGGGGAGCATTCCCAAAATCTGGGTGTTTGGAAATGGAACCTGGAGGCCAAGTCAGGGCAGGTCGGATCAGCCCTGAAGCAGCTGCTGTTAACAGGGCAAGGGGAGTGTGGGATTGTTCCTGGAAAACTCAAATCCACAGCAAATTGCACAATACAGGGGGTTTTGTTTCTTGAGAAGGTGATTTTGCTTGCTCAGCGCAAGCTCTGGGTTTTGCTGCCAGGAGGGGTTGTGGGGCCTCCCAGGGGGTGCCAATATGAGGCAAATTTTACTGGTATTTGAATTTTTCAGCTGGAGCAGTGCTGGTGTGGTCACAGCAGCCAATTCTGCTGCCAATAATAGTAATTCTGTGAGACTGGAACTGCTTGCAGTAGTTCTGCTTATTCTGCTTGTGAACTCCATTGGCTTGAAATGAAGCAAATGGAAAATAAGCAAAATTTGCTAGAAGTAGGTCTGGCTGGGGATGTTAAAAACAACAACAGTAAGAGGGGCTTATCTTTGTTAAAAATCTTGGGTTTGGTCCTGTGGAACTGCTCAGGAAACATCCAGAGGTAGAAATAGAAAATCAACTCCTTTATCTTTTTCGGAAAAAAATTAGATTTGCATCTGCTGTCCCTTCTGAATTATTAAATCAATCCTCCCTGCCACAAAAAATAAGTTAGAGAACCAGGACAAGAGAAATGTTTGCAAGGAGATTCAGAAACTTCGCAAACAGCTGTCTCAATATTGGGTTTGGAATGCAAACCACGCTCCAGTTTCAGACAAAAAAAAATATTGCAAAGTAATTGCATTTAGTTTCTGCACATTAAAAGAAACCAAACAGGTAGTAGAGCTGATCTGTTCAAGAGATCCAAGCTTATTGGAAAAAATACGAAATATAAAATCTCAGACAATCTGCCACTCAGTGTCTGACAATGCTGCTCTGTGTTCCCACCCCGTGGGCTGTGAGTGTCCCTGGGAATTCCTTTGTGCCACTGCTGCACACCCACAGCCCTCACACTGGCAAAACAACCTCACTTTGGGTTGGTTTCGAGTATAAAAAATTGCTAAAAATAGTCTGGCTGCACCAAAGAACAAAGCCTTGCAGGGTGAGTGGCACATTGGGGCTGCACAAAGCCTCCCTTGCTTTTTCCAAGCTGATTTTTGCTATTTCCATGCTTATTTTTTTCAATTAAAGAACTCAGATTTTGTGTAAGACAGAGCATTCTAACACAGCTCCAGCCGTGAACCTGAATTCTTGAGAGTGAAACCCCTCAGACACCAAGATCCTTTGGAAACTGAGAGTTACAGAGTTTATAGAAATAGTTTAAAAATATTTGAAAGTAAAAAGTAACCTTTTTTCTCAACCCATACATATGTGGCATTAGAAACATGAAATATGAGTAACGATAAATACAATTTTGATACCTCCTGTACTACCCATAATGTACAAAATAAACTACAAACCTGTTCCATGTAACTCATAACAAACTCAGGTCCAACCTGAGTCCAGATTTTTCCTCCTGTTTATCAGCAGAACAGAGAGAGTTCAAAGTCTCTGAGCAAGCAAAAGCTCCACAACACCTGGGCATCTTCTCTCCTTGGTTTATGCAGGCTCAGAAGAGGCCTTGCTGCCTTCCTGATGATTCCTAGACCTCCACCTGTTACTTCAGTCTTAGAAAAAGTGTCCAGACCTCAGATTTTTCCTCCCAAAGAGCGAAATCAGGATTTATATCAATTTACAGAGAGAATAGCAGCTCGTTGCTGTTCCCAGTGCAGCTCTGCTGAGGAATCCCAGGTCCATGGAGTAACAATTCCATCTCTTCTCCGGCAGGCAGGACGAGCGTTCCCGGTTACCTGCTGTGCATGTGGATGTCCACAGGGATGAAGGTCACCGTGGGCTGCTGGGCCAGGCTGTGGCTGTTGTGCCCCAGAGGAGGTGGCACTGCCAGCTTGGAGGCTTTGGGTTCCAGCTCCCGCCGCACTCGCATGCGCCTGGCAAAGGTAAAAGGGGAATTGGCACCTGGGGTGGTCTCTCCTCTCCCTGGGTAAGTTTTGGGGAGGTTCCCACACAACCCACTTACTTAGAAGTCAAACCAAGCCATGATCTCATCCCAAAGATACCAAAAGTCCTCCCAGAGCATGTGAGCTCTGAGAAGTGAGAAATCAAGCTCCCCCTCTGGCAGCCTTGCTGCATGCTCTGACCTTCCCTACATCACCAGGAATCCCTAAAAAGAGCTCCCACCAAGAAGCCTCTATCAAGGATCTCCTTGTGCTTCCTAATGATCCAATCACAGAACACTGACAGTGAGATTCAGGACACTGCAATCAGCGCTTTAATGCTTAGATTCTCCTGAAAATTTTCAGCAACAAACCCTGAAATGCTCTGTTAGCTGAGAGCAGGGACTTTGGTCCATCCTGGTTTGACTTGGTGACTACAGGGCTTGGCCACGTACCTGTTGTATGTTTTCAGGATGAGCAGAACCACTGTAAAAATAATAATCACCCCCACCACGATGGCAGCAACTATTGCTCCAGAACCTGGGAGAGAAGCAGGAAGGGAAAAAAGCCATATTTACAAAGCTGTCACTGTAGTGTTTGAAGTTTGATAAGTTCAAAGTCCACTTAAAAAAAAAAAGCCACCACCCCACTCCTTTCCTTACTTTGATAGAGACTTTGTTCTTGAGACTTGGTGGTCACATTGACTGAGAGCTGAGTGTTATTGGTCAGTGGCGCGGCCGTCGTCATCTTGAGTCGGCTGCAGAGGGGAAAAAGAGGAGTGAATTCATAACATATTAACCCAAATTTCACAGTGATAATTAGATAACTGCCTGCTAAAGGCTCAGAGCCTTCCAAGTGCAGGCTCACTCAACTGGGGTTCTTCGTATTTTCATTGTGGTGGAAACCTGGCCCTGCTGAAGGAATGGAAATTGGTACAATGGAAATTTTGGTACAGTCTTGAGCAATCTGCCTCAAAATGTCCCCTGTTCAGTGTTAATAGGTTAAAATAAGATATAAAGACAATAATGCATTGTTGCTGTGACAAAAGTTTTGGATAAATATGTATTTTAAATGCTTTGGGATTTTAGATTATCACCTCTGGTTGAGATTCAGACCACTGAGCAAATGAGCGTGAACAATTCTGCACCTAGAACTCAGCAATGTGTCTTGAGGGAAGGGTAAAACTCATCACAGAAAGGTTTGAAAACTCCATTATAAAATAGAATTTAAAGGAGCTTCATTCATCTAACATGTAGAAGAAAAACCATCTAACCCCTTATTTGAAGCTCCAAAAGTTTCAGGTCAAACACCAGCCCCTGACAGGGATATTGCAACGTGGCTGTGACAGGAGGTTGTGAGTTCAGCCCAGTGTCAGCTCAGGTCTGTTATTGGAAGTGGATGAACTTCCAAGGGCACAGCTGAAAACATGCCTGTGTTTTGGTAGGTAAAACTGTGGATCTGGAAAGAGCAGCCTGGATGTTTGCTGATTTTATAAGGGTTTTCCAAGTGTCCCTGGAAACCCGAGCCATTAAAGGGCTCCTTCAGCCTGAGAGGGGTGTGAGCACCACTTCAAAGAGCCCTCTGGAAGCAGCTCAGCTCCCAGCCCCAAAGAGCTGAGACACTCCAACTGCCCACTGAAAAGTAAATTATCCTTCAGCACTTGATATGGAACTGAGTTTCCCACTTCAGATGCTGCCAGTGCAACCAGGCAGGGCTCCTGTGCTCCACTGGCATATTGTGTAGCATGGTAACTTTAATTTTACACAGCACAAGATAAACAATAGCCAGAAATAATTCAGTGGAAATCAGTTGGTAATAAAAATTAATACCAATTAAAAACCTGCAGAGCAGGTCAGTGCGGAATGAGAGGGATCAGGAAGCAGCAGGAAGGGAAGTGGTTGGTGTCTGACTGGGATGCAGGATCAGAACTGCAAGGGCCACTCTTCAAATACTTCAATCCCCTCAAGTTAAAAGTTTGGGTTTCTTCTTTTAATCTAAAAAACAAAATAACTCTTCCCCAAGCCTGTAACTGGGTTATTCTCCTGTGAGTGAATGATTCCTTTGTTTAGCCAAGTTAATTCAGCAACATGAACATCAGCTGAAATATTTCGTGTTTAGACTCTGCCCAGCCCTATTGTCCAGCACAGGGTTCACACACACCTCAGAGGAACCTGGGAGGCACCAGAGCTCAGGGACAGCTGTTCCTGTCTCCCCACGCCTCCTCCCATGTGCACGGAGGTTGTACCAGTGACAGCAGAAGCTCAAGAGACTCTTCATTCTGGGAAATGCTGAGCAAGTGTTCTGACTGTGAGCATAATTCAGAAAAGGCCACATCTAGCTGTCACCTCGTGGCTCCTGCCCAGGACAGTGCAAATGCCAGACCTGCAGAAGCCTTTTTCTCCTCCTCTGGCTACCAAAATAAAAATCCCAAACAAATAAGGCTGAATATTTTAGTATTAAGCCATGAAATATTCATCCTTCCTACCTCCCCTCTGGGTCAAACCACCTTGGGAATGGGGAGCTGTTTGTGCATGAGTCACCCAGACCTGAAGAATTTTTATTGTTGTAGTGAAACCGCCTGTTTACAGAAAGGATTAATTTATCCAACTGGGTGCACCAAGCTGAGGTGCAGTTTGAAAACTGCATCAGGCTGGGGTTTTTCTGCTTTGTGTAGCAAGACAAGAGCTCCAAGGTCTGTGTCTCCAGCCAGGGTGGAAGGTGCCAGTCCTGCTCTTACCTGGAGTCCCAGCTCCATTCCTGCCCTGTGAATCAGCGTGTTACACCTGACCAAGCCTCTGCTGCAAGAAAGACCCAGCAAAGCCCAGCAAAATCCATGGGAACCTACTGGTTTTCAGCCTGGATCCTGCTCTGGTTAAAAAAACGTTTGGAAAATCAAGAGTGCTGGATAAAAGCCATTCAGCAGAGGAGAAGAAGTGGACTTTGATACAGTAATCACAGGACATTCTTTGTCCATGACACAGGGCTGCACTTCCCCCTGTGCACACACACCTGCCTGGGCTCTCAGAGCCTCTCATTCACCCTCACTCTCCACACTGCTGGTTATTTTTGCATCCCCACGTTGTGGAGCTGGAAATGTTTCCATAAAGTTCCATTTTGGGCACGTTTCCATTTCAAACACCTTGGGACATACAGGGGATAGGTTGTTCTGGCAAGTGGGAGCAATGCCCCCTTTTAGAAACCCTTCCTGCTGCCCCTGCCCTGCTGGACTGCAGCTGAGGGGCCCTGCTGGGCTGGGCTGGGTTTGTTTGTGAGGAGATGAGGATCAGAGCTGTCAGCAGCACCTGGCAATTCCAGCAGAGGGGCCACAGGGAACAGAGGGGTTTGTTTGAGGGTTTTTCCAGGAGAGCTGGACTTGGAGAGCAGCTGCCTGCCAGGGAAGGCAGGTGCTGCTTAGGAGGACACCCAGATTCAGTGCTTTCACCTAGGAAAAGGTGGGGTTTGCTTGGAGCTGGGCTGTTCCTGCCCTCACCTTCCCAGCATCCCCGGGAACACCGCCAGGGATCGAGGCAAGCTGTGATTTCAGAGAGTAATAAAACCACAACGTCCTTCAGTGAGACCTGAACGTGCCTGGATTTACCTTGAGAGGCTCCAAAGAGGGGGGAAGGAGGAAAGAGAAGCCCAAGTTCAAAGTGGCCTGTGGCAAACAACCCTCCCTGTGTGAGCCTGAGTGTCCCTGTGTCAGGGCAGCACGTTTACATAAGCATTTTCTCAGGTTCTGGCATGAGCTGCCCAGGTTTAGCTGCTGTTAAAAGCCACATTAAAAGCAGTTCATTGCCCTGCCAAGACAGAGACAGTGGCACAAGCAGCAGGCAGCTCTGTGCATTAGCAGCACCAATTAAAAACCCCTCAGTAATTCTACCTGCCTGGCTCAGATCATGAGGGGGGCCAAAACCCCTCAGCTCCCACAGGTGACAAGAAGTGACAACAGGACCCCAGAAAGGAACACCTCATTTCTAAAGCTGTGCCTGGAAGTAGGAACTTGGTGGACTTTTGTCACTGACTCACCCAGGAGCAGTGTCTAAACCAGACTGGGAACTGCACATTTCCCAATTCTAACTTTTTTTTTTTTTTGCCTTAAAATTCTGGGCCACACACATTTCTCCTCCCCCTCTGTGAATGCAGTTATTCATGGGAACAACAGGAACTCCACCACGTTCAGATCCTAAAACCACTCCAGACCCTTCAGGGTAGGGCTGCCCATGCAGGATATGGAAGCAAAACAAGCCAGAGGTATTTTCCCACTGGTTCCAGGCCAGGATCTAAGGCACACTGGGATCAGAAGACTGCTTAGACACTTGTGAAATATCCAACAGAACCAGGATTTGAACTTAAAATGGACAAATTCCCCCCAAGCACCACCACACTGCTGGAGCTTGGCAGCTCAGAGCTTGCACTGCTCAAGCAGACTTTAAAACAAAATTCCCATTTATATGCAACACACAGAGGATATATCAAGTATCAGGAGAGAGCTGGGAACAATTTTGCAGCTTATTCCTGGAAGGAATGCTGGAGGTTTTCTTTTGTTGGCAGCTTCTTTTGATGATTATTGGAAAGCTCTTTTTCTGCATTTTTAACCTATGACTGTACACACAGACACTGAATTAACCAACTCCAAGTGGTGTAACCAAGAGCTGGCAAATCAAAACTCTCACAGGACCCACCTTATTATAACAAAGAAGAAGAGGTGCAACTGCTTTTTTTGGGTGTTTTTTTGGAGAAAAGATTCCATTCCAACAGCACTGAACTGTGGCTCAAGACTTCAAGGAAAATGACACAGACTGAGCCCATGGATTTTTGAGTTCCTGAAGTGCTGTCCAAGACCTGGCCTTGGACACTTCCAGGAATTCCCAGCTCATCTGGACTCAGCAGGAGCTGGAAGGCCATTCCATGCACAGAGAGTTTCACAGGACCGTGTCTCTGAGCAGCAGCTCCCACCAGTGCCTGGCAGCACAATTAACCTGGGATTTGGGAAGGAGAACTGCAGCTGGTGGGCTCCAAGAGTCACCACAGCGACAGGGAAAGAAAATCCAAATCCAAATGCACTCACATAAAAGTGATGAATGCTAGAGCAGGTGCAAAGCATCACAGGTGCCCAGAACCACGACACAGGATCCCAAAACCACGACACAATCCAGATTTTTTGCTTGGAATGAGGTGGCTTTACCCACTGCTCACCGGTGACGTCCCAGCGTGTTCCTGGGAGGGAGAGCTGGGTAATCAGCAGTTAAATATTACCCAGAAAAAGAATTGATTCAGAAAGAAGCAAAATGCCTCAAGCACCTGTACGGATCCCAAGGCAGGAGTGGCTCATGGGGGATGGTCAATGGGACTCAAGGTGACAGATTTTAGAAGCCATCAAGGTGTGCACTCAAAGGGAAAGCAAAAGCAAGAAAACGAAGCTGAGCTGAGCTCTCAGTCTGGCAGGGGTCAGTGGTGGTGTGCCACACTCCCCTCAAATCACACAGCCAGCAGTTTGTCTCTGCTGTTCCAAGAAGCTCCAGAAAAGTCTGTGTTGGTGACAAATTCAATGGATCTGGACAAATAAACCCCAGGAAAGCAGCTTGTCCATGAGAACGTTCTGCTTCTGTTCCTGCAGCAGAAAGCCAACCCCATTTTGAGCACGTAATGATCCAGAAAAGGCACTGTCACTGCTCTGGGAAACTCCCTACAGCTTTTCAGATTGTTAGAGCAGTTTTAAAAAACCCACTGCAAACTCAGCAATGTCTTTGCAGAACGGATTTCCAGGCTCTTTTTCTTGGATTTGCCATTTACCGGATGACTGGAGCAGTCAGGAGATTGCAGTGCTGTAGAAATCCTCTCTCACCTGGGTTTGCCATCACCTGCTTCACTCCAGGCACAACCCTTAAATGCTCCAAAGCAGGAGACAGGGGGCTAGGACTGAATTTGGAGCTCACACTCACAGCTGTTTTTCCTGCTATCCACGTGGATCAGCACAAACCCCAGCATGAGAACCCGAGGGGAGCTCATTTTCCTTCCTAAAGACAGAATCATCAGGGTCAAGCCTATTGATGCTTCCATTACAGACTGATATAAATAGGAAACTTTGCCTTTCTGAGGAATTTGGGTTCCTGCAGAAGCACGGAATGCTTTGGATTGGGAACAGAGGATGTCCTAGGCTCCTTCCTCCTCCTCAGCCTGAGTATGGCCAAATCCCACCCAAAAGCACCTTCTCAGCAAGGCCACGGCTGGGTGTTGGAGTGCTGGTGTTATATGGGCTCAATCCAGGGATGTGTTTGCTCCAGGGGCTGCTCCATCCAGGTGGGAGGCTCTGATCAAGGCAGAGCCCCTTCCCTGTGCCCCTTCCCACTTGGAGCAACTGCACCATCAACCCACAGCTGGGCACAGGGACCCCCACCCTGAGCAGCTGACGCTCCAGGGCCTCCACAATCAGTTCATAACTTTATTGCTCCATGGAGGTGGTTATGAAAACACGACAGGCTGTGTGTCAGTGGCAAAGGGGATGACTCAGACATCCCTGCAGCTTTCTTCTCGCTTCCCTCCTCTGTGATCTCCATTCCTGCCTCGGATCATCCCTCCCTGCACGAGACCTAGCAAGGGCTATAGGTTTTGGCTGCACTGCCTGGTTTCTGTGCCTCTCAGTAAAACAGCACAGTCATCCCCACCGCATTCTTCTCCTCTCCCACATGCCCAGCAATGGGCCAGGTCAGGGCTCATGTGCTGGCCCTGACCAAGCCCCTCCTGACACAGGCACCTTTCAGCCATGCTGGGCCCTGCCTGGCACCAGGGCATGAGAACCCAGGGCGTGGGATGTCCCCCAGGGGGCTGCTCTGGCAGACACCAGCACCCCACAGGGTGTTCAGGATTGAGGGGTTTACTCCGAGAGCACCAGAGGTGCTGATCTGAGATCACTCAGGGGTTCAGCAGCTCCTTTGTGCATTAAATCCTGACTGATTCACTGTGAAGTGAGAAGAAGAATTGTGTGACTAATAGAAGTCACGCTTGCAGTAGCAGTGAGCAGATAGGAGCAGGGCTGGACAGGAAACCTCCATGAATTCCTGCCAACAAGGCAGCCAAGTCTGCTGCCAGCTTTGCTTTTGGGAGCTTTGGGATGTTGTCCTGGGCTGGCTGCTCAGCCTGTGGAACAATGTGCTCCCAGATCCTAGGCTGGATCTGCTGCAATTGAAGCTATTCATCTACCAGGAAAATGCAAATCCCAATCCTATTGTAAGAACCTCTGCAAGTTTTATATCCTTCAGGTTTTTCTGTATTAAAAAAATAGAGAGAGAATCCTTTATGTGAGGGTGGGCAGGCCCTGGCACAGGGTGCCCAGAGCAGCAGTGGCTGCCCCTGGATCCCTGGAAGTGTCCGAGGCCAGGTTGGACAGGGCTTGGAGCACCCTGGGATAGTGGAAGGTGTCCCTGCCCATGGCAGGGGGTGGGATAAGATGGGCTTTAAGGTCCTTTCAAACCCAAACTGTTCTGTGATTGTGTGATTCTGTATATAAAGAATTCTGTACACAATACAGAGAATCAACACAGAAATGCAGCTCCTCTCATGCTGCACACAGCAGCACAAAGGCAGTCCCAGGATTTGTTGCCTGTGCCAGCTTGTTGAATGGATGAGGCACCTTCCCCTGTGCAGAGAGCCCTGCAGACACCCACAGAGGCAGCGGATACCTCACTCTTGCAGCCTGTTCTCCATCAGAACCACTCAAGCCCTTGGCAAACCCTCAGTGCCCCAACCTGGCACCCACAGAGGGACAATAACTCTGTCAGGCCCTGGAGTCACTGGTCACTGCTCTGCCTTTGTCTGCTGGTTTATAATCACTAAATCAACCCCTCCTGCTCACCCAGCACAATGCATCCCATCAGTGAAAGCTGTTTACAAAAAGCTACGCTTCCTTTAGCAAGGACTTCCTGGGGCATTAAATACATTAATTACCAGGAAAAACCAGAAATCACCATTCAAACCTGTCAGCAGCTTCAGCGTGTTCCCAAATAATGCAAACAGTGTAGTTTTGTTCTGTGCTGGAGACACTCAGTGAACTGTAACACAATGCTCTGAGCTTTCGAGTTCTTTTCCTGTTAAATATTACTCTGCCAGCTCTTTCCAACGCGCTGCTCAGCAGATTTGAGAAAAAAGTGTACAACAAAAAAAACCCCAAAACCACAAACAAATAACCACCAACAGACCCGTATTTATAGTGCTGGGGTTGAATAAGTCAGGACAAGAGACTCAGCGTCCCCAGTGATGAAAGGACACCGCCGGCGAGGGAATGAGCTTTCAACAGCCGCGCAGACTTCTCTCTGTCCGGGGAGGAAAGAACGCGCCAGACCCGTCCCCGTCCCAGTCCCAGTCCCAGTCCCAGTCCCAGTCCCGTCCCTTGAAGACTCCCAATTAATGGAACAACTGTTCAAGCACCAGTGGAACAGAGGAACGTGCGAGGAATCTGCTCTCTTATTTCTTTCTGGTTTAGAGGTACCGATAAAAACCTCGCGTTTCCCATGGTACACCCACAGTGCCTCGCACACAAACCCGGAGTAACCGCGCTGCAACCACCGCTTGCACCGGCGGCGGAAAGGAACAGAGCTCTAGGGCAGCAAGTAACAGCTTTAGAGCAGAAAGGTTACAGTTATCCCCGTTCGAGAGCTGTTCTACACCCGACCCTCAGCCGGCGCT